>UCOH01004775.1:0-45704 GCA_900474275.1 Synergus japonicus | reverse complement strand
TATATATATATATATATATATATATATATTTGTAGATGCACAAAATAAAACTAAATAAAATAACGAAATAATAAGTATAGGTAAAGTCTAGGTACATAATAAATATTCAAGGCTACTTTGATAAGATATTTTAAAATTATCATTCTTAACATGTCTTCATTGAAAAAATAAAGTTTTAAAGGAAAAATTAAAATAACTGCTAGTCATGTGATAAAAAAATTTTAATTCTTATCAAATCTGGAAGTAAAAATGTTATTAGAATAATATTTAAACAAAATTAAAGACATACCTGTACACAATTGATATTGATAAGGAAAGTTTAGGGTCATAGAATTTGTTTGCAAGCAAAGATCACCTAAAATTGTATATAAAAAATAAATAAAGGTTTCTTATCTGCAAGGAGCTACTCAGTGAAGTTTCAGAAATAAATTGATTATCCAAAAAATCTAGATAATTAAAGGATTATTATAGAACATCATGAAAAACAATAATCGATTATTATACAATCGTATCAATAGTATTATACATTTTTGAGAAACATAAACAAATCTGTTTTAACATTTTGTGAATCTTTAACTCAAATTGAAAAAGCAAGTGTTTTATTGTTATTTTCAAATACATTGAACTTACTTTAATTTTCAGATTCTGAACTCAACAGGTGCGGTTCCGAGATAGATCAGATGTGATATACGTTCGGTTATACGCTAAGCGCCTTCGCGTTTTCATTGATTTTCCAGATGGGATAGAAATAAAGGGGAAGGCTAAAAATTCCTAGCATTCAACGAATATATTCACTCCGCAAATCGTTATACGCATGCAATTGCGCCGCAAATTCTCTCATGATAATTTTAAGAAAAGAAATCACTTTAAACCTTTCATCTCATGATAAAGAATTTCTTTGAGGTTACATATTTAGTCACTATAATTGAAAGGCCCGTCAAATCATGCGATCAAAGAGATTACAATATCGATAAAAATAAATTTTATAGGATAAATCCTACCTTTTTATATTTCAATCTTCAAAACAATTAAACCTTTGGCAACAAAAAATATGCTGATTATTGTTTATTTCTAATAGTGATTGTTGGCCATATCTGACGTTTGTATGCTTTCATTGTTTTCATTCATTTATATACAAACATAGCAATATATATATATACATACATGTTACACATACAACTATTAGTAGTTGCAATTACAACCGCACGGCGGTGCATGAATGACCACGTGGTTGCATTGTTTCATTCATGTCATTTTTCAACGCGGCTCCAATTGTTTAGTGTGTTTAGACATTTTAAATTATTATTTTTGAATAGGAATCAAATTTTATACAAAATGAAACAATTATCTGAAGAAAGAACGAAATTGCTATTCGAAAAACTGACTAAATAGTAAGTATAGCTAATGTCTTTGAAGTTTTGTTTTATAGGTTAGGATTATATTGATTTGATTTATTTTAATATTTTAATTTTGCGCATTATGTTTTTAAATTTATATTTTATAAAATATTTGTCAATAATTGTAGAAATCGATTACTTTAAGTTCATTTCTATGTAATTATGATTCGTCTGAAACAGAATAATTGAAAATATACAATCAGACCATACATTAGGTTTGGAAAAGGCATTGTCGAGATTGTCTTATGATTTTAATTGTCATTACTCAATTTACAGCATTGGCAGTAAAGTTAAAGATTTAATCGATCGCCCAGATGGAATTTACTGCTTTCGAGAAAAGAAAGACCGAGTCTACTATGTCTCTGAAAAAATCCTCTCAATTGCATATACAATGGGGGTTGATAATCTTGTCAGTGTGGGCACATGTTTCGGAAAATTTACGAAATCTGGGAAATTCAGGTTACATATAACCGCTCTTGACTACTTAGCTCCTTTTGCAGAGGTAAATTTATTTAGCTACTTTAATTTGTACATCATGTATTTGAGGTGGACTAAAATTTGAAGTTGTACACAATATGACATTGAATTTTATATTCTAGTATAAGATTTGGCTCAAATCTTCTGCTGAACAACAATTTTTATATGGTCATCATGTGAGCAAATCTGGATTGGGACGAATAACAGAAGGAACTCCACAATATCAAGGGGTAGTCGTCTATTCAATGAATGATTTGCCTCTAGTAAGTTTCTAAAATACCCCAAATAATTTGGATTAAATCTTTTATGTAAATAATTCCAAGATTCTGCAGATTGATTAGATTAAAATTTGTTTTCTTTTATTATTCTCTAAAAATTTCTAACAACTATTTTTTTATATTTTAGGGCTTTGGAGTTGCTGCCAAAAGTACTGCTGATTGTAAAAATGCAGACCCAATGTCTACAATTTGCTTTCATCAAGCAGATATTGGAGAATATATTAGATCTGAGGACACGTTACTCTAATTTGACTATAAGTTTATTTACTTTTATAGGTATGATCTAAGGATGTATAAAAAACATAACTTCAATTTCTGTTTGTAAAAAAATAAAGTATATATTAAATTAAAAGAATGTTTTAATTTGCTCTTTCTAATTCGAAAACTGTCATCCTATAAAAAATATATATATTTTTTATAGATCTTTTATTCTTTTTAAGGGAAAAATTATTTAATAAAAAAAATACTATTCAAATAAACACATACTTTTGGAAAAAATACAATTTAATATAAATGGTTTACAAAATGCAAATTTAAGTACATAGTATTAGATTTTCTTGAAGAATAGTTGGTTAAACGTTAATGTAATAACAATTTTTATGATATGGTATATCGTAAATATAATAGAAAGTCTATTTTTTGACTATTCCTAAAATTTACCTTAGTATCGAATTTAAAGTTTTTTTTTTCTCTTTGATTATACATTTATTAAAGGTTGTATAAACTATTTTTTGATTATATTGGTTAGTTTTTGAAGTCGCTTCTGAAGCACAGTCGATAGAAAGAAAGTGGATTCTATGGCAAACACTTGATTTAATTCAGTAAACATTCGATAGGAAGACATGTATTTTAACATTATTAACTCCACAATATTTCTCAAATATTTGATCTTCGCGCATGATTATAAAAACATTATATATACTTCTAATTTCCCTTTGTAACAAAAATATGGACTCTTCGTAACGAATTGAGCATTTGAAATAAAATATTTCTTACCACTATGCAGTATATGTCAACGTCGTTTAAGAATTCTTAACAACTCCTACAATAATCTCCCACCATTATGTGGGTGTTTTTAGTTGAACTTGGTATTTCGTAAATATCTAAATACTAAAAATTTTTTAACATTGCGTAATTAACAAATAACAATTATAACAATCTGTCGAAGACAATATGTCATCACCGTACGCATTAACTTGTTAACCAACGAATAACTTTTCAAAAACTATGAATTCATTTTATAATGAATAATTTCATTCTTAAAAAAATTATTTTCTAATAACATTACATATATAAAATATTCACTGGAAGAAAGTATAAATGATCACATTTTCTTTTTAGATAATAAAATATAAAAACAAAATAATTAGATTGTGGTGTCAATATTACAAAAGTTACGTAATAAAGAGAGTCATGGCCTATAATAATTGTTATCCGATAATGTCAGTTCTCTTGAGGGCATATGTTATTTATCGTAAGAGCAAAAGTCTGTATGAAACGAAGATAGATTGTCTGGTTTTAGCGTAAATATTTGTTATTGCGAAAGAAAAGTTGGCAAAACACAATTTGTTCTTATGTTAATATCACATGCCCTTAAATAAAATTTTGTTTTAGTGGCTTGACTAAAAGGACGGATTTATTCGGAAAAATGGATTCTGAGTGGATATTTTAGTTTTCAAAATCGACTTTGAAGTTTACTTACTATGATAAAAATTGACAATAAGAGTAAACAAGAAAGCAATACATATTTTAAACAGCGAAAAAGCAACTGTTTAAAATGGAAAAGTATTGAATATAAATTCAGGCACGTCGATACTTACTTGCATAAAACAACCAACAATGATTATCTCCTTCATTTTACATTTCCAGGACAGTTAAAATGGAATTATCATCATTACCTAGGCATTGGATGATCACCATAAAAATCGAATTGCCAAGATTGGTCCCTTTTATTCTTGCAAACCGTTGCTAAAACGTCTTGTTCTGAGTGAACACCAGTTGCATCGAGACAAAGTCCAGTCGAGACGTGTACAATTTTTCCTTCCTGAAAAAATAAATATTGTCGATTTTTTTAAAAATAATTAAGATTTTTAAAAAAATGTGTGGATGAATTTGAATTATTTAGGTAATTATTTACAAACCTCTAACATCCAATTATTGTTTTCTTCATTTTTAGCGCATCGTTTCATTAAGAGTTTTGAACTCTTATTTCTTGTCAAACTCTCATCGACAAATACACAAGTTTCGTCTTGCCTCAATTCTCCTTCGTTACTCAGCGAGAAGAGCTTCACAAAAAGAAATGTCTATATTTTTTTTATGTTCATTATAAAGAAAACAAAATATTCTTAAATTTAGATAATAAATTGATTTACTTGGCTAGGATAAATTTTTGCGTGACATCCATACATTCCTAAATTATAGGGTTTATCATCATCCTCGCGTTGCAAATTATCTAAGCACAAATTACGACTACTGACTCGAACTCTTCCGTATGCGATTACATTTTCATCTGGGATAAATTTTTCTGGGTAGACATTATCAAGATACCATTTAAAGCTTTTGCACATTAGTTTTTCACGCAAATCATAACGATCCTGCAAATCTCCAATGATCTCCATATTGTCCTTCAAAATAATAAAAAAAAAAACATTCCGTAAAATCTTTATACAATGTGATCTATATGTTAAATTAATAATTAATGCATTTTCGAGTTATTTAAACTTGATATGTATATTACCTTGAATTCTTCACGATATAAAAAGAACAATCGTTTATAATCGTCCATCCAAACATGAACTAGTCTTGCCGTATTAATTCCATGAGTATCTTTATCACGAGGAAATTTGTAGGGATGAAAGTTCCGGAAAATGTGACCTACTCGGGAGCAAGGTATTGTTTCGAGTGTTCCTCCACATTGCCACACCTTCAAATAAGTATAATAATATATAAAATAACACCTTTATAAAGATCTATAATTTCAGAAGTAATAATCTAATTTTTCTTACCCTGAAGGACATTTCCAGATTCTCACCACCCCAACCGTCCATTTTATTATCATAACTTCCAACTTCCCAAAAATATTTTCTATCAATGGCAAAAAGTCCGCCAGCCATAGTCGGCGAATTAGTTGGCGAAATGGGAGAAGGACGAGACTTAATTTCTTTTTCTTGGATATCTATCCATGTGAAATGTCCAGACCAAGTAAACCCACCAACTTGAAAAAAGGACGGATCATTATCGTGTAAATATTCTAGGTTTTCCTCTGATATGTTGTCGATTATAGGCATCAGTACTGCGTTCCTTTTTTCTTTTATCCTTTGCAGCAACGGTTCGAGCCTCAAGAGTTAATCAACATGTTAATCAATTCATATAAATGTGCAACAGTTAAATTTATATTTAAAACTATTTCAAAAAGTACCATTGTATCGTAACTTCACAATGAGCGTCTAAAAATAGTAGAACATCTCCAGTTGCGTTTTCAGCTCCTTTTAATCGAGCTCGTATCAGTCCTTGTCTTTCCGGTAATCGAATAAGTCTTACTTTTTTCGGAAACCTAGTAGCTATGTAGTAACTCAGTCTTCCTTTCAGTTCCTCTAACAATTACATTTTTATTCCAAATTATTATTCATTAGAATGAGCTTATCTTAATATGAATTGTTTTAAAATATGAATCTGCAAACCTTCATCGCTGAAATCATCAACGAGGATAATTTCTTTTAAAAATTTTGGCGGAGATCTTTTGAGAACACTGTGGATCGTTCTTAAAAGTACACTCCAAGGTTCATTAAAAAAAATAATTACAACGCTTGTAGTTGGTAATGATGTATCATAAGTGACATTTTTACATCTGTAACGATTAGAAAATATATTTTTTTAAATTAAGAGTCAACTAACCTTATATATGAAATAACTATTTACATAAAAGTCTTACAGTGGATTTCGTGGATCCGGTAAATGCCTTTTCAAAGAAATTTTCTCAGAAATCACAATGTTTAAAGCTTTTTTTTTTAAAGACAAATCTCCTTTGGCTTTTTCATCTCCATACAAATAAGCAGGAACCCCATATTCTCCTAATCCAGGAACAATATTACGTTCGTAGTTTTTTATCCACGATTCGTATCTGAAATAGTATAACTTAATTTCTAATATTGTTTAAATATTACAAAAATAGATAAAAACTGTTCTAAATGCGAATAACAGTTTATAACTTATATTTGACACGAAATAAACTTAACTAAACAAAAAAGGATAATTTGATATATAAAAGAGTGAAAAAGTATGTTATTTATTTATTTTCGAGTGAAAATAAAGTAAAACAATAAAACTCTCTTAACATTTTTTTTTTATAAATTATCTAATTGTTATCATACCTTTCATGCTCTTCATTGTTATTATTCTCATAGATAGTAAATCTTTCAGTGACAGATGGAACATCCGTCTTGTCACTTTCCTTAAAAATGAAACTGTCACTCACTTGCAAAATGCGCTTTGCAATTAATAAAATTCCTACCACGTAAAGTGCACAAATCGTATATTTTAAGAAAAGTCTGCCTCGAAATAAAAACATTTTCGAGAATTTTGCATTGTTCAAGCTTCGGTCACCTGCACTTTAAGTCTTGTTGATTCAAGTAATTAACAATAAGTTACAAATATAAATACATCCGGAGCAATTGAGCGGAGCGATATCAGCGATATATTAGGTTAGGAAATTATGGTTACGTGTGATGTTTTCATAAAGAGGGCGCAGGTTTTGTTACTTTTTTTTAAAAAAGACACTTCAATAACGAAATAATATTACGCGAACTTTATTTTTCTTTTCTTTGACTGTTTGAAAAAATGTCTCGGACTCAATAAAATTAGAAATATAGAATTCAGGGACTTAATTACTCAATTATAATAATTCTATCCTTTTTATGGAATTTAAATTTTCCCACTTTCAAGTTTTAAATACCGAAACAACCAATCCGCAACGTTGAAAGAGTAAGGTTACGTCGCCCGTGGTTAAAGGAGGGAAATTAATGAAGTGAATTCAAGTGAATTCAGTGAATGAATGAATGGATGTGTACTCGAATTCTCGTGCGTTTGTCCATCATTTTTCGTTGTTTTACTTCTTTCACATATTATCTAAACAATCGTTAGTTTTTCTATACGATTAATTATGAAGAAAGTAAATACCTTGCATAACTATTTTATATCGCCAAAGGGTGTAAAGCCGCCAAATGATAAATCACCGGCACCCAAATCTAAGGAGAAATCAACAACTCCTAAGAGAGGACAAAGGGAAAAAGGTTTGAATGCGGCAAAAATGATTATTTTGTTATTTTTACAATAAGCAATTACATTATTTATCGTGTGCAGTGATCAGATTCATTAGTCCTGCACTTGAAGTAGAAGTTTCATTTTATTTAGACAATGATGTCTTTGTTTATCCTTTAATATTTTGCACGTGCTTGAGAATCATTATTAGCGTCTTATCGTCGCCTGGGGCATTATTACCAAATATATTAGCGAATCAATTAGGAAGGTAAAATTGATGATCTTTAGTCCCTCAATTTTTTAAATATATTGGAGATGCTTTGTACATACCAGACAATTATTTAAAAAAATCATTAAATTTAATGAAATTATTATAGAAATTATAGCGCGAGTATAAGATTTTATGTTATTGAAAATCAAATAACTCATATAGGTCAAACAAAACTTGACGGTATTAAAAAAGAAAAGGAAAATCGAGAGCAAGAGACTGAATTATCAAAATCAGAAACACCGAAACGAAAGAAAGAATTAAGAACGGAAAAAAAGGATACACCAGATCGCAAAAGATCTATTGATGACGAGGATAGTGAAGATATCACTCCAGTCAAACCTAAAAGAAGAAGGATTGTGATTCCCGATGATGATAGTGCCGAATCAGGGGATGAATTTAAACCAGGTGAATAATTGAATACTTTTCAAAGAAATTTTAAATATTAGCTCAAGTTTTATTCCTAAATTCTGTTAAATAATGCAATTATTTTATTATTTATATATTATATTTTAGAATCTGCAGATGAAGAATCAGATTCTGCATCTGCAAGTGCAGCTAGTGAGAGTGAACTTGAGACGCCAAGTGAAGATGAAACTCCCAAAGTAGGCTTTACTTATATTCTTTAAACATTTATTTTATTCATATAAAGTACTAATCATTTATTTAATTAATATTACAGAAAAAACAGAAGACATCCAATGGTGCGTCTCGAGCACAGAAAAACAAAAAACCTATGGTAAGTCTATGCCTAATTTTAAAAGATTGATTTTGCGTCTATAAATGTACTTTCTTCGCAAAGTAACACAATTGCAGATAATTGTAATGAGTTACATTTTAAAAGGTAAATTACCTGACACTTAATGTCTACAATTTATTACTATTGTTAAAATTTTACTTGAGTAATTTGAAAAGTATATTAATAAAAAGGAAACTGACATAATTTTCAGGCAAATACGTCCAAATCGTCTGTGCAATCTACTCCTCAGCCATCTTTACCAGCTAAGAATCCTGATACATGGCCTCACCTGAAAATAGATTTTCTAAAGCCGAATAAAATCAAGGATATGCAGAAAAGATCTATGGATCATCCTGACTACGATCCTAGGACTGTTTATGTTCCGCCTGAATTCCTTAATAGTCAAACACCGGTAATTGATAAAATAATTTCTAGTGTTCATATTAATTTTATCGGGTTGTCTCTTTCTATTAAAAAATTGAATTCCATTTTTAGGCAATGCGGCAATGGTGGGAACTGAAAAGCAAGCACTTCGATTGCATTCTTTTCTTCAAAGTCGGAAAATTCTATGAGTTATACCACATGGACGCCGTCACAGGAGTAAATGAACTCAATTTATCTTACATGCGTGTGAGTTAATTTAGAAGTATTGCTTTATTCTTGTTCGACAAATGATAATCATATCGATTACAAAAATTTGTCTTCTCTACTTTCAGGGAGAATTCGCGCACTCTGGTTTCCCCGAAATCGCATATGGTCGCTTTTCTGCCAGTTTAATTGAAAAGGGGTACAAAGTGGCAAGAGTGGAACAAACTGAGAATCCAGATATGATGAGTAAACGTGTAGCTAAAAGTGAGTTTATCGAATTTATTCTGATTAACAATCATCATTATGATTTAAGTTTACAAATTGATATTTAATTTAATTTATAGTGAGCAAGCCATCCAAGTTTGACAAAGTAGTAAAGCGAGAGATATGCCAAATTAGTTCGAGAGGCACTAGAGTCTATACTGCTCAGGATGCGGAAGCATCTGTACCTACTTCTAATTATTTATTGGCTCTAACAGAAAAACAGTATCACGGACAGGCAGCACCTTCTTACGGAGTTTGTTTCTTAGACACAACGATTGGTGATTTTTACCTTGGACAATTCACGGATGATCGTTGCAACTCCAGACTTCTTACTTTGCTTGCTCATTATCCCCCAGTTCATGTATGTAAACATTACTAAACAAAATGATGGAAAATTAAAAAATTTAAATGTCTAACATTCAATTTTTCAGATAATCTATGAACGTGGTACTTTGTCTCAAAGCACCATGAAGATCTTAAACAGTATGCTTCCATCAGCTATTAAAGAACCTCTTCAAAAAGAAGTGCAGTTCTGGTCTGCTACAAAAATCTTGAAGGTAAAGAGTGGCGTAAGAATTGTTAAATTAATCGCTTTTTTTGTTTTGGTAAAAAATGCCTCTTGCTTTTTTAGTACCTTCATGAGCAGGAATATTTCAAGAATAAAGAGTCAATGTTCGAGTGGCCTAAAGAAATACAGCTTTATCTTAATCCAGGTATAGATAGATGTGAATTTAAAAATGTGTCTTAGTAATTTCTGGTGATAATGATCTTATTTTAGTCATGACTAATATGATTTAAAACATTTTTTAAAAATAGGGGATAGTTTGGGATTGACTCCAGCAGAAGATAAAGAGTTAGCTATAAACGCTCTTGGAGGCTGTGTGTATTTACTGAGAGAGTATTTTTTGGATCAGCAATTGTTGGCACAAGCGCGTTTTAAGACTTATATTCCACCTGATTTTGCAAGTGATGGAACGAAATTTGCTAATAGTATGGTAAGAAATTTTAATTTTTCTGCCTATTGTACGTGAGTCATTATTAAAAATGATAAAATTGTCAAAAAAAAAAATCATTGATATTCTATGAATGAATTAGGTGCTGGACGCTATTACTATCAACAACTTGAAGATACTGAGCGGTGAAGGTTCGCTTATGAAGACACTCGATCATTGCTGCACAGCATTTGGTAAAAGGTAAGTAGTAAGTACTGTCATGTACATTAGACATCATAAAAATTTCATCACTTCTTTTTACTTTTATAGATTGCTGCGCGAATGGATTTGCAGGCCTTCTTGTCGCAAGTCCGTCATCATACCTCGGCAAGAAGCCGTTACAGAGCTAATGGACAAAGTGGAAGAGGTGCGAAGCGCACGTAGCATGATGAGCGTTCTTCCCGATCTCGAGAGACTTTTAAGCAAGTAAGTTTTTTTTACTTTTATCTCAGCAGCTGTTCTTAATTCTCTATGTGAAAATTATAATGATACAATCTTTTTTTTGTAGGATCCACTCTCAAGGAAATCATGCTAAGATGTACAATCATCCTGATGGAAGAGCCATTATGTTCGAAGGGCCTACTTACTCAAAAAGAAAAATTGTGGATTTTATAACCATTCTAAACGGGTTTGAAGAAGTATTGAAAATAATCGAAGTTTTTACTGGTAATACTTTGAAATTGCTATTCATAAGTTACAGTCGATTTAAACTTTAATTGTAAATAATTCAAATGTTTTTAACCTTTTTTAAAAAATATGAATTCTCCATTTCTAGAATTCGATAGCGAACTTATTAAGCACTGCACACATCTTGAACCCGAAGGAGATTTTCCAGATTTGAGAGAGACTCTGGATTACTTTAAGGTTTGCGACAAACATTGTGTTTAGAAAATAACAAAAATTCAGATTGTTCCAGAAAATTCATTAATTTTTGGAAAATTTTAGAAATAAAGAGTCTTAATTAAAGCCCATACGTATTGTACTTAATATGTATACTTTTACAGACAGCATTTGATCACGAGGAAGCAAAAAAAGCAGGCTCTATACTTCCTAAGAAAGGCCTAGATGAAGAATACGATGCAGTTTTGAGAGAGCTCTCTGAAGTGAAAGATGCTAGCAATGATTACTTGGAACAGCAGAGAAAATTCTTTGGTGTCAAAGTCAGCTTTTTCGGACAGGATCGTAAGCGTTACCAGATAGAAGTTCCAGATTCTCAAGTGAAGAAAGTTAACTCTAGCTATGAATTGCAATCTCAGCGAAAGGGATTCAAAAGATATTACACTGCTGAATCTAAGGTTCGTATTTCAGCAAATAAGCAATATCTACGTTAGGCTTGAATCCACATCTCATTTATTTAACGTTAATTTTATTTCAGGAACTTTTAGCGAGACAAACGCAAGCTGAAGAACACAGGGACAAAGTTCTAAAAGATTTGAACAGGAGACTTTTTGCAAAGTTCAGTGAAAAGTATGACATGTGGAATTCGGCAGTTTACAAACTAGCTACTCTTGATGTTCTTATGTCGCTTGCTATGTATTCAAACAGTGACAATACTTGCATTCCAGAAATTTTTGATGATTCGAGTGAAAAGGTTTGCAATTGAAAGTAAAATTATTTTTTTAGGAAATATTTTGGGTCGTATTTTGATTTAATTTAAATTCTCATTTATCAATTTAGATTATTGTTGAAATCCGAGAAGGAAAACATCCGTGTATAATATCCGATAATTTCATCCCTAATGATACTTTCTTGGGGACGAATGAAGTCAAGCAATTGGTGATTCTCACTGGACCAAATATGGGAGGAAAGTCCACGTTGATGCGACAAATTGGGTTGCTAGTCATCATGGCACAAATTGTAGGTTGATAATTCAATTATGCCAGCAAAAAATGAAGTAATTATATAAATTATTTCTATTAGTATTTCTTTAATATCATGTTGATTTGAATTCTAGGGGTGTCGCGTTCCAGCAAGTTCTTGCTCACTAACATTAGTCGATCGCATTTTCACAAGATTGGGTGCCAATGATGACATTTTGGCTGGTCAAAGTACTTTCTTCGTTGAATTAAGCGAAACCTCTGCCATTCTTCAACACGCCACTCCATATTCTTTAGTTTTGCTCGATGAATTAGGCGAGTCTTATCATTAAGATAAATATCTTCAATGCTTCACTAAGAAAAATTAGACAATGATTTTATTTAACAATTTTATAATGTGTTTTATAGGAAGAGGAACTTCCACTTATGATGGAACGGCAATAGCAGCTGCGGTTGTCGATGCTCTGACGAAAATGAAGTGTCGTACTCTCTTCTCTACTCATTATCATTCCTTGGTCGAAGATTATAAGACGAACGAGAATGTTACACTGGCACACATGGTCAGTACATTTCATTAAAAAAATTTCTAAGTCTAAAGTGAGCCACTTTTGGCACCTTTAGTCACTTATCTTATTTACCCGCCAGCTACATAACAGTTATATTAAAATAGAATTTAATTTATGTGAACAGGGCTGTATGGTAGAAACAGAAGAAGAGGAGGATGTTTCCCAAGAGACTGTCACCTTCCTCTACAAGTTGAGCGAAGGGGCTTGTCCAAAATCCTACGGGTTCAATGCTGCTCGTCTTGCCGGTGTTCCCTCATATATCACGAAAAGAGCTCATGAAGTAGCGAAGCTACTTGAACAAGAGACGAATTTGAGACATATATTCGCCTCCCTCTGCAAACTCAGCGATGAAACTATGGTCAGAAATATGATTGAAGCTATTTAAGAATTAAAAATTTATTTTAAGTTACCGATTACTTTTTCTATTAATTATCGTTACCAGATTGCATTTCTCTTGGTTCTGTATAGAATCTTGTTTCATATGGCGTTTGCAAACTGATCCTAAAACAAGTTAAAACTAATCATGTCACCCATTAAGAAAATGATAAAAAAAAATTAGTGATTGTTCAACTAAACGTGAAATGATCTTGTTTCTATTAATTGACCTAGAAAATAGAATTAAGTATTATTCGTTATTTTATTCTCTTAAAGAGAAATCTCAGGTTTTTGTACGTTTGATATTGTTAATTTATGAATTTCAGTGTATTACGTTTTGTATTAAATTATCTCCCCTTTTCTGCAGAATAAATAATTTTTGATAAATATGGTTCGTTATATTTTTATTATTTTTATACAGAGAAAATTAGAGATCTAGGTCGAAATAAAGGAGGCATTTATTTGCGTACAAAATTTTATTACTGTGAGTACAAAAAGGATATTTACGACAAATGCAAGGCATTACAAAACCACATAATTTTACTCACACCAAAAAACGAAACAGAAGCGATTCACATTAATTTATGCGTTATGCGTATACGTATAAGGTGAAATTCTGCAGGAAAATAAATACTTTTTCAAGAAGCAGATTAATAATGCTATGAAATTCAACTAATGTGAACCGAACTGAATTTACGAAATTACACTTTTAATCGCAGATCATAGATAAGTATATTGATAAATAGGGAAGATACAAGAGAATGAGGATGAATAGATGTGTAGAAGTGAATTCCAAATTAATACATAGTTTTTTTTTCTTTTTCAAAAAAACTCTTTATGAATAAAAAAAATTATCACCATTCCCTTCTGTTTTCAGCAAATATTTCTACTTGCAGACGTAAATTGATTTCTTTTCCAGCATTTAAAATGTCTCAAATTATCAAATGAGCATTAAATCTGGTAAATGGCTAAATATTATAGACAGATTTTATTTCATAAAAATCTGATTACAATTTTGTAAATGGAGCATGAAACACGTGGATTATAAGGTTTAGAATTTGGAATTTTTAAAAAGTAGTGTTATTTAAATTTTGTTGATACTAAAAATAGCGTACGAAAATAATTTAGATTGATTTTGTTTATATAAAAACAGTGAATAAAAATGGTTTAATTGTTAGAATTTTCAGGCTCCATTCATCACAGAAAAAAATTAACAAATATAAAGCTGGTAAATTTTTAATTACCATTTTTTCAAATATAAATTTTGTACCTTACGCGCTGAAAGATAATGATAAAAATCATGATAATATTAAAATTGTTCGAATGCTTCCGAGTATCTATCAGTAAATGTTATGCGCTTTCAGGTTCTATTGAGAAACACTTTTTGATACACTAACTTTTTAATGAAATACATCAACAGAAAATGATGATAGAGAAGGCACAAAGATTAAGAAAGCACTTGTCTTTTAACTTGGTATATGTTGCACTTTTATTTTCGAGAAAAAAAGAACAACAATTAGAGAATATCTAATGTACAATTTCGAGAATAATGTCGAAGTGTCAAGTTCAATTTCTAAAAATTATAAACTAAGCGATTCACGAGAAGTGATGTAATTGTAAAAGAAAGATAGACATCCATTGTCAAGAGATCTTTAAAGAGAAGAAAATTGCTTCAAGACTGAACCGGTCTAGAACAAATACGTTTTTCTTTCCACATACTTGTTTTTCAAACAGAATCTAAGTTTCAATTTTCAAATATGAAAATTGAAACTTAGATAAAGTTTTTTGTGATCCCACCGAAGTTACATAAACTTCCCAAAAAGAAATCTTTATTCCTTTCCAAAAAAAAAGTTTGAAAAAATCAAAATTCGTAAAAAGAAAAACGCATTTGCTCTTGACCACAGTCTTGAAGCAATTTTATTTTTTTAAAAGACAGACTCCCACCTTGACAATGGATCTCTGTCTTATTTTTTAATTAAAAAAAAAGGTAAAACTCAAAACTTTCTTTTTTGGAAAGGAATAACGGTTTCTTTTTGGGGCAGTTCATGCAAATTTGGTGGGATCTTTTCGAAATTTCAGGCTTTACCAGAGCCCAGAGGAATAGCCACCAGGAGGTACGCGATTACGCTGAACTCTATTAGACATGTTTCCGGCGCCAGGGGATGAATCAGTCGACTTTTCAGAGCCGCTGGAGTTGGCATTTCCACTTCCGTTTTGTGCTGGCACCACATTGTTCTGCTGATCTGCTGCATAACCAATTCCTGTTACTGGGTTACCGTCTATAAGAAGAGAAAATTTTAGTTAGAAAATTATTCTTTTGCTTTCTTGCGATTACTAAATGTACATTGTTTAAACTATTCGATATCCAGCAAATCGAATAATTAATTGAACTTGAGTTCTGTTTGTCTTCGAAAGGTATTCAAAAGTAAAGTCAGTTTTGGAATTTTTCTCCGAGTTGTAATTTTTTTCCAAGTTACGAAATGTATATTTCAAATGAATTTATCATCTTTTAGCCTCTAATACAATAGAAATGTTACTAGTCAAAATATTTAATTAAGACTGTTACAACGTTAATAATACATCCACTATCTACTCAATCTACTAATTCGTAGAACATATCCACTATTAAATCTGCTCATGACGAAAGACTGTCAGCACTAATAACTACGAATAGAGTAATAGACTTTCTATGACCACGTACTTCAATCAAGTACGAATGATAGTATGCATTCCAGTTTACTTGTAGTTCAGTGGGTCGCGTCAAAGTCAAGTGACTTTTGACACTGGAAAGCTCAAATTATATTTTAAGTCCCGTACAAATCGCAATTACTGGACGCAGAAACTTGACAGTGATGGGAACTGCCTTTCACTGCATTTTTTTATTCAGTATTTATGCCTTAATTATACACTACACACTAGACTTGTGTGACACTAAATGTTTAGTTAATTATACAGTACTTGGCATAATTTAATCGTGAGACCACCTGCATTCTAATCCCATCCCACACTTTTTTAAATCATAGACTAATAATTCTTCAAGATCTTTTCCGGGATTTCCAAGTTCTTATTTACAAGTATAAAAAATAAATTTTCAGCTCTCGATTTTGAAACTTCTAACAGAATTAAGTAAATTTTTTTATTTTCAGTGCCTAACTCTTCACTGGCACCTAAGTAAAATTTAATAAAACTATCATTGGTAAAATCTAGTCATGGTATTCTTCACAGACAAAGCAGAATACCGAAATAGCTAAACCGGAAGAGGAATAACGTTCTACTGTGTCTGAATAAGTCGAAGGAACGGAAAATTGTAAATCAACAAGATAGGACGATACTTATCAAAGAAAAAAAATAGACTAAGCAAATAAATTTGAGAAAGCAACAATGCCGTGAAGAATCGCAATGTCATTTCAATGAAATTTACTAGTCTTAAGTCCTAAAAAGAAAGGAGAAGAAAAGAATTTATAATGTTGATGAGAAACTGCTTTATAACAATGAACTCTGAATTTTTAATGTATGAATTAAAATTTACCGTCTGAAAGAAGAAATTATTTTTTGCATGGAATTTATAACTTTGACAAAAATATAAGTTAGAATAAATGAAATTACTTCTTAATTTAAAAGATTTGCGGTCTTTGACTACTTTTCTATAATCATAATTTATTTTATATAAATGTTTTTTTTTTTATCAGGGAAAAGAGAACTAGCAAGGTTTGCATTAAAGTGCTAAGTTGCCTGATTACTGATAAAAATAATCACTGCGGTGATTGAATCAGGCATTGAAAACAGATGGAGAAAGCAGTGTGAAGTAAAGAAAAGATGAATAGATTGCATAACGGAATATCTTAGGTAGACTAGCGCATCGGCTAGAATTATTAATTATTATAAACTTCTGACCCGTCAAAATATAACGGTTATTCCTTAGAAGAGTCTAGAACATATAAAAGATTGGCAAAAAAATGAGAAATTTAAATTAATTTTCATTTTACTTTATAGAATATCTAACTAAAACCATATTTATAAACATGGTGGCCGCAAATCTTCAGTTTCAAAATTTCCTGACTTTTTTCCTGAATTGCGGCCACCTTGATAAACAAGTCGTCGATAAAAGAGATATGAATCTTGATGGATATGTTTTTAAAGTTATTTATAATTTTAAAAGGTAAATTCATAACTTGTTGTTGCCTTTCTTAACAATTTAAGATTTTACCTTTCACAGCTTTGATCTTCATAGACAATGCGGTGAAGAAGCCTTGTGATGATTGCGAAAGGCCGATGCATGCAATAATCGATTTTATCATTCGACTCAACAATTTCGCTTCACATAAGTGAGAACTAAACTTTCATGCTTTTTTTTTTATCAAGTCTTTCGAAACGTGCGATGAAAAACTTCTTCGACTGAGGTATTTAAATAATAAATTGCTAATTCAATGCAATTTTTACTAGAAAAAAATTGATATTTTAAATATATTTTCCTAAGATGTTGAAAGACCATGATTATCTTTTATAACAGTTTTAAAATTCCAAAACCACACATTCTCTGCGGATTAAACAAAAATCAACTTACCCTTCTATTATATACTATAATAATAAACATTATACCAACATTCATAAATTAAATTTTCTCCACATCACAAGCACTCAAAAATGTTTCATGACTTGATGGAAAATTTAGCAAATTAAATGACAAACAATATACTGTAAATATTGAACAAAAACGGTTAGACCAAAAGATTACTACAGAGAAAATGAATCTATAGAAAACAAATTTATAATTAATTGATTTCTAAAATCGATATGATTATTGTACTAAAACTAACAAGACAATTATAAACACAATACAAAATCAAACAGAAAAAAATTATATAACTAAATTGGGAGTTGGAATCGGAAGGTAAATAGGATAGGATTTTTTAGGGAAAATATTACCTCTACACTTTCGTGTGGTGCGCCTCAAAGGCGTCACGAAAACTCCATCTCCAGTAACTGGGTTGCGTGGCATGCAGGACGATCCTCCTACAGAAGCCACAGGATTCGTCGATCCACCACCAAAATCGTACAACGATAAAGCCCAAACAGATTCATCCCATGCACCAACGCACCAAAAAAAATATCACACCCCAACCAAACCACTTTCAGTTAGTGTATAAAAGTCTTGTGCCAGCGAATTAAACTTATTTTTTTTTAAATTCAAAAAAATATTTTGAAAAACTGACTGATTTCGGCTTAAAATGTCTCAAAAGTAGAAAAAGTATAGCTCTTTAAATTTAAATCGTTTATAAACAAATAATTTTCAAATTATTTGAACTTGGAGAAACCTAAAATTCTTTCCACTAGATATACATGAAAGAAAAAACATTTTCAGTAAATTCCAGAAAGATTAACATATATGAAATTATCACCAGTTAAATTATAGAATTGAAATAATAATTGTTTAACCGTAGTTTGGACTCGCCGACACAAAAATTAGTGAGAAAACATGAAACATAAAGGATGCTGCTACTGATATTAAACTAAATTATTGCAACACAAAAAATCATAATGTTATAGCTTTAATGAAAAATGTTTTCTGAATTTACCTTCGGACTTCAAGATGATTTAAAAATTTGATATGTTTTAGGCGATATAAAGAAATATGTACAGTGTGTACAGAGCAGGTATATTATACAGTAGAAATAAATAAAATTATAGCACAAAGAAGCAATAGATAAGTGTTAAGAAAAGACCGAAGCAAATTTGAAAAACACATTTTTTTAAAAGCGAAGCAGGTGCCGTAGATAAAAATTAATAAATAAGTAACGATGAATTACTAACTCAAAATATGTGAATTGATCTACGTCAGGCTCTGAAACTAGAATGACTTTATGAAACGAATTCTCTATTCGTAAATGAAGAATCAATTAAGATAATTGTTTTTTTTTTTTTTTTCTATTTTTCGTCTAATTGAAATTATTGCTAAATTGAAGTCTAATGAGTGGATTGTGAAAAATGACGTGTTTCAGTGTCATATGTGAAGATCTGTCAATGTGTCGTGGTACACTTACGAAATCGTTTGTTTCTCCTAAATGCTGCTTGCGGAAAGTATAAGCAAGGTGACAGAAATAAGACAATTAATAAAGATTCGAAAATATGTAGCAATAGAACCAGAAATAATTAATTTTAGTCATTGATTTTTATTTTTGAGTACACGATTGATCCGTTGATTGGATTATTCCAAGAAAAAAAAATTACTCGAGCAGAGATATTTGCACAAAGAAAGGAATTGAAAGCTCATATTAAAACTATATTTTTTCATTAAGTTCAGGTACCTAATTTAACAATCTTCAATTTGAAGAGTGAACTTTTTTTATCAACTAATACCTTATATACCCAACTATCGACAAATTAACTTCAATTATCTTTAATTAAATAACTTTAATCAAGTACTCTAATTTATTAAACTCTCAGTAACAGTCAGCCATTAATTTAAATTGAATCTACAAAATAAAAAGTCGTAATTTTCAATTACAAGTTATAAGACGTACTGAATATTATTTTGAAATAAATTATTAATTAACTCTACTAAATCCTGAAACGTATAATCTGCTCGAATAATTTAAGTTCTTTTGTAAAAAGTCCCTGATAGAAATTTAAATAAGAAAGTCGTTTGCAATATACTCAAACATCTTTTTCGATTTTATCTGCTTGATCCAATTTCGAACTTATGTTATTATTTTGATTTCTACTTTATGATAAAAAATGGACAAGATCAATAATATGATATTTACTATAAATTCTACAATTCATAATTTCCATTCTTCACATTTTAAATAGTCAACATATTCACGATTGAAATTTTTAATAAACAGTTCTTCTCTTTTAACTTAAATTTAAAAAATGAGTCTTTCCAAACTATAAATGGTACAACTACACTTTTCTACCAGGGTTACTTTACTTTAAAGGTTTCCAACCATTTTCGTGTCTCATGTTTTTCAATCCTTTTACTTTGCACTAACAATTGATAATTATTATAAATATATAAACGTTATATATATTTATAAAACGTGAGCCTGCAGTACAATATGTACACATATTTCAAGATAGTTGCTGGTCCAATCGTTGCTGAAATTTAATTACCTGTATTATCATTGTTGTGGGAGTTTCCGTTTGAAATACTGCCATTAGAGATGGAACCATTGCTGCTTGATGTGCTTTTCGTGGGAGATACAACCTTCGTGCTCTCCTCTTTTAGAGGAATATTGCTGCGCATGTGATTTTTCGAATTTTGGATAGAAGGGGCATCGGGAGGACCAAACAGACGTTTGTATGAATCATTACCGGGCTTATTGGCGACCCTTGGTGTTTCTGGGCCGTTGCTGCTTGAGCCATTGCTGGCAGTCTCGCCAAAAAATGATGATCCCAGCTGGGATTGGTTGTGAGACTTAGTACGACGAGGGCTGGTTTCTTCTGGAGCAGCGCCGAAGATATCGCTGCTTCCGCCACCAGGAGGCTTCAAGACCCTGAATGAATAAAAATTAATTTTATTAAAATATGCATTTTTCTATTTCCAGAAGTGTTACAATTTGATAATATAAATTTACAGCACAAAAATTGTTTATATATAGCTGTCAGTCTTGCAGATGACCAGGAAATTTTCGAGAAATTGATTATGATAATTTCAGGACAGTTTTAAAAAAATTTCAAGGGATTTAAAATGATTTCAAGAGATTTTAAGTCATTTAAAGGATTTTTAAGGGATATTAATTTGGAAAAAGGTGAACAAATTCAAAGTAGGTGAAAAAAATTGAATAGGTGATGGCTTGTGATGACTGCTTTTGATAACAAAGTTGCTTGTATGTAGTTTAAGGTGATTTTGTCAACGCTGGATGGGTTTCTATCAACAAAATTATGCTACGTAACCGAATAGCGAACATATGGGAAAATTAAGCTCGAAATTAAGTGAAACCAACAATGATGATTGGGGTGCATAGCACGTGTTGTCGCGTGCTCGGGTCTTTGTGAACGTTGAGTACACCATATGTGTATATAATGCTCAGCAGGTAATTAGACGAAATGAATTCCTTCCCCTCCCCCCTGAGCAATTACAAAGTGATGCCGCGTCCGCCGCATCCTATAGACTCTATTCAGAGCGTGTTAAGACAGAGTTCATTAGCGAGCTAACGATTTCAATTAACGAGTACGTAACAATGAGTACGCGTGCAGGGTGCGTGGCTCGTTTATCTCATCAGAGACGTTTCCATCAGGCACACCTAGCTCAGTTTTTACCTTTTTGCGAATAAATTTCTCTAGATGTGAAGATCAAAAAAAGCTAATAAGCCTCTATCTAAAAGTAACCTGTTAGCTTAAAGATCTTATAAGCTTGGAAAATTCTCAGAGAGAAAGAAAATGATTAGGATTCGGTGTCATGGACTTGATTCATGTTAATATTCAATAAGCTCCCACGACAATAGTAAATCCTATATTCCATCATTCACCACTAGTAAACAATCATGCTGCTAATTGCATTGTACGAATGGAGACAAATCAAGATTGTCTTTCATGAGATTTTTGTTAACCCTTATTACCCTTTTTTACAGGCAATTCTCATGCTGAAATGTAAAACTTCTCTGGCCCCATTTTTTAGTTTGTGAGAAGATTAATGCACGATAGAAGACAAGTAAATTGTAGAGAGTTATACTACCTTCCGGCCAGATTTTACAATCCCTAATGACTTAATAGCTGCGATACGTATAGTATTTTAAAGATTTGTGTGAAGCCTCGAAGATTTAAAGTTTTCTCTTATCTGGAATATGAAAACTTACTTCATATTCAAAAGAAAATTTATAGCAATATTTAACTATTTCAAAATTGCTGTAAGAATATTTGATAAGAATCTGGAAAAGTTCAGAAATAATGTCTGCTCATGCCTCTTGCATGAATGCTTCCTCAGAGATTCAAAGCCAAGAAAGAACCTTAATCCTGGACTTAAGTCTTGAGTACATATTTTCATGTCTTGCTTCTAAGGACTTTTTACACGGCGGCGTGTAACATTCGAAAAGCAGTGTTATTATCGTTTTCAACACAATGGATGATATCAAGAAGTGCATCGAAGGAAGGTGTATAGAGTTCGATACTAACATAAATAATGAGGATAATCGATGGGCCGTAGGAAGCAAAGAATCCTAGAGGGGCAAGATAGGTGTGCCAGGAAATGTAGGATGACGCCGTAACGCCTCTGCATTTCTTAGCAAAGTAACTATTTGCGCTAATTGCGCCACGAATCCATGCTGCTTCTATAGGATTTGTAGCCTCGCGATTCCGGGGACGTCCCCAAAGTTCCACTTCTCTATTTCGGATGTTTTATGAGATAATCGATCATGGGACATCCACAATACTATTCTGTCACGAAACTGAAAAATTGTAGTCGAGACGATCTCAGATATTTTTCTAACGAATAATTTTCTTAAATCACGCTATGCTTTGAATTTTTTTTGTAAAAAAAAGTTCTCCACGTGAGGCTTAAATATATTCTTTATATTAGCAGACTGACCTTGAATATGGAAAAATTTACTCTAAGTCCAGGCTTTTTAGTACGCAGTGCTCTCTCAAAATAGTAGAAAGAGGGTAATTTAATTAATTTATAGTTAATTAATATGGAGTTTTATTGATTCAGTCTGGATTTAAGTGAAAGGTGGAATTTGTTAAAAATACAAGTGGGTTCTTATTATTCATCTTTTTTAAGATATTGTAAGTAACAGCATATCAAATAAATCTACATAATGGGATGCCAGATAAAACTTAATTACTTTATTCACCGGGGGGCTTGAACTTGAAAAAAAGTTCTCCGCAAGACCGAGTCGACTAACCTCGAGAGAGAGAAAAAAAAAG
This sequence comes from Synergus japonicus, assembly GCA_900474275.1. Lineage (NCBI taxonomy): Eukaryota > Metazoa > Arthropoda > Insecta > Hymenoptera > Cynipidae > Synergus > Synergus japonicus. Next base: position 22,823 of record UCOH01004775.1, on the reverse strand, counting down.
TTCCCTATTTATTAACGTGCGTGCCTGTAATATAGAGTCTAGTCGGTGCATTGGCACGTATGTTAATCTCACAACTAGGCAATTATAGTTGTCAGCCTGGCTGTAAATGGGCACGTGTGAATCGTGGCTTGGATACGACAATACGATGTAATTTGTAACAATACGTGGATATACGATGCGATGCGTTGATCGCACACTGAGGAAAAGTTTCCTTTTCCTTTCCCTTTTTCTCGACGTTGATCGCGATATAATCGAGTTAACGTAATTAGCCTGTTTGGTAAGTCGAGTGTAGGTATGTCCTTTTTCTATTCAAGAAGCCAATTGATCCATCTTAATGGCGTTAAATGACTACCGAGTCTATTCCAAACATCTTCTCAAGGATTTCCTTATTTAGTTTGTTTCGTGATTAACGAGCAACCTATAATTAGACCCAAAGAAGTCAGCGGAAATCATTTCGAACCATATACTGCTAATTCTATGATACGTGGACAATTAAACAAAATTGGATGACAATTTAAAAGATTTACTATTTAATGTTCTGAAGGATATAAATATATCATTAGCTACACTTTTCGATTTCTCTCTTCTTTAGGTCTCGAAAATACCTATTATTTATGTAACCGAACAAGCATAGAATTCCACTAATCACAAATTAATGATGATTATTTGTTTAATAGAGAAGTTATTTATGGAGGAATGTGGATTTCACTTGATTAACTATAAAATTCATAAATTCCATCAAAGTAAAAAGTCTAATTTAAAGGACATCAAATATTAAGCAATTTAGAACTAGAATCTTATCCAATGATGACAAAAATTAAATCATTTTATGAAAACTTAGGGGTTGACCAGACTTTTAAAAAAATTAAACATTTTTAAAAAGATTTAGAGAATGTAAACCTAGTAAGCAGGTAAGGCTATTGCTATTCAAGGCTGAGGCTTCGTGTCGTGTAGTTATCGGCATCATATTGACAATCCTTTTTTTTTTGCACTGGAAGCCCCAAGCAAGTCTCACAAGCCTCCTATGAGAAGCCTTCCGACCAACACAGGGGTTGATCGACCCTCCATGCACTTCCAGTATACTACGTTTGCAATATATGCACTCGAGACACAGTAGACGTTCTTTTAACTCGAGGGGTAAAAAAATGTGCATCACTACCGGGTTATGTAATCAAGGTAATATGATATTTGGCTCGTGCGGAAACAAGACTCCAAGCGGTATTGTCTTTCAACTCAAAGAGGATACCAAGTCAAGGAGACAATGGAAAACTGCGGAAATGAACGATTTTTTCTTAGGAAAAGAGAAATAAGATTATTATTAGAAATAAGATTGTTATTTAGAAAATACTGTTTAAAAGTTGTCCAGAATTCCTTTCTAGTTGAAGATGCTAATCGTTTTTGGTGCACATCAGAATATACCTCGGAATATATTATCGTAAAATGACTCAGCTTTTAGAAGGCTAATCACTGGAAAAATAAGCTACGCTGACGTTGCCACTATGTGAATAGAGGGTGTACGTAGTTGAAGAGAATGTAGAAAAATTAAATTGGGAAAGGTGTTACAATATCCGAGAAGATTAATTTAACACCATGAGTGCAAGATAATTTCTCTTTAATAATCACTTTCGGTTCTATATAGTCATTGAATATATCAAATAATATATTGAAAAATCTTTATTGGACTTTCTACAAGTTATGATAAGAAAAAATGGCTAAATAGGGAAAGTTTAAACTTTACTGAAAATAAAACTACAATATCTAATATATTATATAAATTAGATGAAGAACAGAAGTTTCAGTTGGGTGAATTCAGAACGCAAAAAGTAGTAACCCAAGACTAGACGACGCTTCTCACAAAGCAAAAAGAGAAACAATAAAACGGGATCTAACCTTGGCGCAAATAAATTGCAGAAATCGATTGGTCGCGGTTCTTAAAATTGACAATTGCAATGTGCGGTGAGGTGTGACCGAAAACCTCTAAGACATATTCGTGTCGAGATTTTGACCTAGAGCTCTCAAAGCACTATTGAATTTTTTCTCCGGAAGCCAACAAGTCGGATTTTTAGTTCTAAAACATACTTGAAAGAAAACCAAGTTCATACGACGGATTTCGGTCAATCAAATTTTCACGCTGAGCAGATCTTTTTTCTCAATAACCTCGACCTCGACCTCAAGCTCGACCTCCCTTGTGGATGGCTTTGTAGGACAATCAGAAAAATTCTACAACTTCTTGTAAGACTTTTATAAAAATCAATTCGAAATTATTATCAATGTTTAAAAATTATAATTTTGTGATAATTTCTTTCTACTCTTCGATATTCAAGTTTATTATGATGATAAGACAATCATGTTTGATTGTCTTTGATAATCTGTTTTCTTTATTTATTATTATGCAGGCGTATGCAAATTTTTGTGAAGTCCAGAAAGTTTGTCAACGAGAAATACACAATGCTTATATAAACAATTTTTGGACCGTATAAACATTATTAATCGTTCCTTAAGTAAAACGCACATTTTTGACTTTTAGGAATGCCTTTTGAGTGAAGATCGCGTAATCAGACTCGCCATAATAGGAGCCTTTTTTTCAGGGGAGAGTCTGCAGTCTGCACCCAGTCTCAATTATCAATTGCCCATTACTCTTCTTAATTGAGTCGTTTACTGGGACAAGCCTAGGAGAGCGGTTAATCAAGTACCTTATTAAGTAATGCGTGGGTTTACGAAAAGTTTGGTCAGCTTTTTAAGCCAAGCGCCCTCGTTTAAAATTTAGAATAATAATAATAATTACTTTAGATATAATCTCACTTAACCAAAAAGGCTATTCAAGGAGGTTAAGACCTCATTAAACTTTAGCTTTATTTAATTTCCTACTTTATATAATATATAATGCACGAGTAGTTTAAACTAAATTATACTATGTTTGTCTTTCCGCCTTGCTTACTATCGAGTCTTACTATAATTAAATACGAGTTAAAGATTGTAAAATCATCAAAAAAAGGCTTGAATTCGTTGAGTCATCAGAAAGCTTAACTGCTTGTCATAATTTATTAAACTGTTTATATCAATCAGACGATGTACGCACATCGGCAGTCAATTCAATTTGAACGACAGTCACTCAATGAGGCAACTCATCGAGAATTGATTGAATTGATTCGTCGATAAATAATCAGCTGATCTACTAGTATTGTTCTCACGACCGAGAGAGTCATCTTAATCTTAACGGATTGTTGACTTCCGAAGAAGGCAAATGTTAAGCCAAATATGGTACTTGAATTTGAGGAAAGGTTTTAAAATAGAAGAAATGCTGCGGAGTTTCGACTTTGAAATTCAAGATCGCAGTTTAAAATGACTAACACGAAACTAGTCGACTAACTATTTAAAAAAATAGATTTCCTGATTGACGATAAGTCACGTATACAAAGTAAAAGGAACTTTAACCCTAATTTTTACTGCACAGCGTTTATTTTTCTCGAAACGTGATTTTCATCCTAACAACTTCATAATAGTTTAAAAACATATTTTGTTACCAATGGCAGTCATCACATTACCCATTGTCATTAAAAAAGGTGACAAAAGAGTAAAACAAACTCAAACTAAACCAAAAAAACGAAAACAAGTCAAAATATTTAGCCCGATCAAACATTTTTTCAGTTTATCATGAACAAAACTCATAGAATGAATCCATGTTCTGCGACTAGTTCGGTCTAGTTAGGTTTATAAGGATTTTCGTGAACTATTGAATATAATAAAGAAGTAACAGATAATAGGCTTGATTATAATACTGAATTAAGCAGTGAAAGTATGTTCTCAGGGATCAGACTCAAGTTTTAGCACTAAGGGAAAGGCATTAATCTTATTAGATTTAGAATGTGGATACCTTTTGCCAATAGAATGAATATCGAGAAGAAACTCGCGAAAAAGGAGAGTTGCTTCATTGCGAACGCCAAATGCCACGGATATGTGCGATTTATCGTACGATCGTACGAAACAAAGAGACCGCTGTAAGGCAAAATCATAGAGAAAGCATTGTAAAGCACGCGGCTTTGATTCTGCACGCGCAAATAAACACGTTCGAATACTTAAGAGTGAACTTGGATGAACTGCATGTGAAGGTTCAGTTATCGTTAAACCCGGGATGTGTAAAAATAGAAATCATAAACAACTTCAGCTGAATAGTTTAAAAAAGAAGAAAAAAAAATTGGGAAAACAAAAGCTCTTGTCTGAGTTCAAGCCAGAAGGGTAGAAACTTAAAAATATTCTCTCTTAATATCTTATTATTATTTATTGTGAAGACTTTCCCTTGTTGCATATATATTATATTATAATCCTCTCAATCGAAAGATGCAGATGTTGGTAAATCTTTGTATTCAATCGCCAGGCAAACCGTTTTATGAGAATCTCTTAGAGAAAGGATCAATATCGCACCCTACACATGACTATTTACCTGCACTTGTGCTTTAAACGTGGGTAGAACGTCAATCGAGTTGATTCAAGAAAATCCGAACATACTGCACTGTAATTCACTTTCAATTTGTTTCGTGAGAGCGGATGTACGTTTTTATTATGCGTTCAAAGAGCATTCTATCGAATTTAATAAAAAGCATAAACTGTAAGTAAGTATAACTTTAAATTAAATAAAAATAAATAGACGATTGAGTCTAATGAAAAAAAAGCTGCTGTTTGCATCACATCCTGCAAATTCGATACTATTTTTTCTTACCGTGAAGTTGATGACAGATATAGTTACAAGAATAACCGAAACTCACCTGAAACAAAAAAGAAAATAGCCATTAAAAAAAGATATTCATCTTTTCTTTTCTCTGTTTACATTTTAAAATGAATGATTATCGACGTAAGGCAAGGATGATCTGTGGTAAAGACTGTACAATCACAGTTCTTCTCCGAAGGGTCAATCAACATCCATTTTGCCTTTGACTCCGTTTCTTATTATTGTTCGTAACTACAGTATAGCTGAATAAAATTGCATGTGTGTGCGCTTCATGTATGCAATTTTCTACAAGCCCATAATTTGCACTGTTTTCTCAGTCCTTCTGTTTTTCAAGTTTATATTCTCAACAATATCTCTTCAAACTCGCAATTTCCATACGAGATTTTAGTGCCCTGCCTACTAAACTCTCGAGCGAAATTGCAGAAGCCCTCAGAGCTTCGAAATCAACCTTTATGCGGATAATCGAAAGCCGAAATTTTCTATCAACCGGTTCTGCTGACATTTTCGATTGAAAATGATTAATTTCAATAGACTTAAACAATGGAAGAGTAATAAATTATTGCTGCTTAGCCTACTTGTCCACTTTATCTGCTTTTCAGACGCAATCTTAAATCATTTCTGTGAACGTTAAAATATGAATTGAAACTTATATAAATCACGCCTTCACTCTGGTCCGTAAATCGACTCAGACACGACTTAAAGTACCTGAACTTCTAGTTTAAGTAACCTAGATTTTAATTACATTGGAGAAACAACAAACAATTAAGAAGAAGCAACTTAATAAACCTCAGTTAATAAAAGACTTGATCCGTGTAAAATGTGAAATGGAAATTAGAAAACGAGTGAAGTATAGGTGCTATAATAAGGGATCAGGATGGACGAGAAGTGAAACAAAAAAATCTCACATACTTGATTGTCACAAAAACCAGCTGAGCGTAGAAAGCGTGACTATGACTATGAGTACTATGACTTATCAAGTCTTGCGGTAAAATGAACTGTCCGTGCATCATCGTTATCGATTCATATAATGACTGCACTATTCGCGAAGATTAATTAAACTTTCAGAAATGATTACGTATCTTCTATATGTAAGTTGTCGTTAAGGAGTGCTTGGAATTTCACATTGAACTACATTTCTTCTAGATCAGTGGTTCATTGAAAATAATAAATGCGGATCCCAAAACTGGGACAGATAGTGTAAGTTACTTTCATCCTTTTTCGTCCTGTCATTGCACTTTCAAATTGCAGCTTTTAAAGTTATCAAATCATGAGTATTCTTCGATGAAGGAAGAGCAGCCAGAGAGAAAAGTTTTGCTACCCCCCTTTGCATAGTAAATCTTAAGTTTTGATTAAATCATACTGTGGCAAGTGGAAGAATAAAGTAATTTCAAGATAGCCTTGTTTTAGGACATTGGCACGTGCAATTTTAATGAACCTCCTTCCTACCTTCTCACCGGTTGTATAGCGTAACTTTGTGAGTGAATGAATCGGTTCGGAAAGCCTTGAATAAATGCCTATTCGCATTGAGATGGCTAACCTCATTTTACAAGCATGCAACGTTTTAAGTTTATTGCCACCTCGCGCAACACTGACTTCCAGATCACTAGAGGATAGTCACACGAACTTGCTGCGGTCTAGACTATTTTTCCGCTCCCGACGGAAATTAACGTTCACTATTTTTTAATTGCTCAAATGAATGATTGTGCACATAAAACAAAAACTTCATTATGCAACACCTCAGACTTATCATCGAATTAACGATTCGAAAAATTTCGTATGCCCGGAAGAAGCAGAAGCTAATTTTTTCCTCGATCTTAACGACTGTTTACTTCTACTTTACTAAAGTTGAAAGTAAGATAAAGAAAAAACTCATTATAACTTTATTGGAAGTTCTACTACCATCGATATTACTTGCGTGTTTCTTTTTCGTGATGTAGATTTAGAATTTACGTGATTTGGTTGTATACTTTTTTAAAATATTGGACTAAAAAACGTAATGCAAGAGATCGGAGTTAATTAATTATTTAATAAAGAAGGAAAAGAAAAACATGAAGAAAATGTATAAGATTTAATTTAAAATCCATAACTTTTAATTTTTTAAAAAGGGCGCTTGTATTACATATTTGTCGTCAGGGACTACAAAATGTTCTTGTAATTTTGAAGTTTCAATGATCTGAAAAGTTTAAGAGCTGGAAATAGGGGAGGAACGAAATTGGAAAAGGTCAATGCTATCGTCTTTTACGAGTAGTGCGAGTAAATGATTGGAGCGGCAGAGAATGAACGGTCTTTACACTTTGTTTAGCTCTACACCTTTACACATTTCGTTTGCCAAGTCCAAGACATTGACCGACACGAAAATAACGTTCGCGTGTAGACATTGTATAGACACTTCTATCGAGCGTCTGAATTTCATTATATTTATTACCTTTATTACCAAGAAAACTTTTTCCCGATCAATCAACCAATTATGCAAGGCGAAAGCTGAAAAATAGTCAATCCTAGGTACGTATCGTGCTCTCTTCAATGATTCCTACCAAGATAAGATGGCAGAAACTCGAATCGATATCGCATGTTTTATCACGTTTAGTTCTGCTTTCACCTGTCAAATTTTTCTACAATTTTCTTTTAAAATTCTACAAAGAGAGTGCCTTAAAAAATATATTTTTCTTTTAAAGAATGTCTGTCATGATATTGCGTTACGTCTGAAATTCAATTGCTTGTAATATCCTGTAGTCGTATAATGTATGTTTGTTTAATGTTTAGAATCAAATTCTGCAGTGCAATTTTCAATAGAGGAAGTTCATTAAATATTATTATGATTAATTTATGTCTAATAAATTTCGCGACGTAACGAGTACGAAAAAGTAAATCGAGGTGTCATAGTGCAAGTACATATCTGGTGCATCGAAGCGGAACATTAAAGAGAAACGGTAGGTAGGATCTTTCATGTTCGTAAATCAATTAGAAGCTGCAAAGGAAGTCAGTGTAATTAAGCGATCGACTACGACTGCAAACTACACTAACATTTCAATATTCCTTTACGGCACTGCCTATGCGTGTGATATGTTCAGCACATATCTCGAGGATACTCTCTGAGATTTATCGAACTTGTATTTATCAAATGCTTCTGCATAAATGCGCGATCAAACATTGAATTTACATCAACAGTCAATTAAAATCTAAAAAAAATGCAAGTTCTTAAGGAAATCATGGGAACTTTTTTGAATGTTTTTGGAACTCATGAAACTAAATGTATTCATTTAACTCCAATAAACCCTTTTTCATTATTTTAATCTACCGCATTTCATTGAGGCAAACAGATTTCCTACGTAACCCTTTCTCAATGAAAAAATCTTTCTCATTGTATTGGATAGTATTACGAACATCCTGTTCTTTGATGCTTTCTCACCAGAGTTTCAAATCACTTTCCTATCATCCACTACAATTAATTCGATACACGGAGTTCTATTTCAGTATCATAGTATCATCGAGACTTTATATGCATCAGAAACCGTATCAGATCGCCGCTAATGCTATCAGGATTATAAATGAAAAAGGGTGCCTGAGGAATGCATTGTGGCTGCTGGATTAGACTAATTATTGGTACACATCGGATTCTGGAACGATTAACCGAGTTAGAGTTCATCAACCCATAAGCTTATTTTTTACCCAACTTAATTTTTTCAATTTTTCTAATTTCAAATCTATTCTTTACATAAATAAACAAAGATATAAAATTGTACTCAATAATTAATTAGTCGTCCCACTTTCTATCGTGAAATTTTGAAAATTCTATAGTTTATAAATAATGCAAGATGAATGATCATTATCACTGAATCTATTTACCTCTTGAATCATCTGACTGGTTTTCTAGGCATTCAGGAAATCTCGCATCGCCGAGATTTATTGTTTGCTCGATTTATTCCGCGTTCGCCAAAAAATTGAAGCACTCCGAGTTCAACGAATCGCATAATTGTCGCGCTTTCAATTTCAAATCTTCCAATTACACAAGCGGATCAGAATTGTGAGTGAATAAGAACATTCCTCTATTCCTTTGGTAAGCGAGTAAACGATCTCTCGTTACCTGATAGTATCCATCCGTGATTTATGCGCGACAATAGAAAATCAGTCACGATGTCCAGAAGCGGATAATTACCAATTATCCTTTCTCCATTCACGGATTATAAATGTAATTTATAACCTCTATAGCTCGCAGCTATGCCAATTCAACAGCAATAGAGACTAGCCCACTCGGGCTAACTACAAATTGTTATTTCATTTTTTGTCATAACTTTAATCTTATTATGTTATATAAACAGTAAGAAAAGGGACATCTTATTTATAAAGATTTTCTATCGCTAAAAATTCAATATTTTATTTGAAATTTTACCGCCTGAATTAAAAAACTGATTCTATTTTCAAACAACTCGGCCGATCTTCAAGTTCGAAGAAATGCATCGACAAATTTTTAGTAAACAAGTCAATATTACAAACCAAAAATTTAATTCGAAATGGTACATCCCAGTTTATGAAGAGTAATATTAATTATGATAGATCTGTTTATCTGGTGCTACAATTCTGAGAAGTACTTCCACAGCCTTAACAGTCAATTAAAAATAACAATATGCTCTCCAAAGACATTAAACATGTATATATATATATCATATGAAACTATAAAACAAAGCTAAGAAGGTTCCTGGCACTTGAGCCCGAGTCTCATTAATTTTTCCGCAGTCTTCTTCTCCCCTTTCGCTTTTCATTTCCTCTAAACACGTCAAATGTCAACTCCTATTCAATATAAAGTAACGAGCTAACTTTACCTCTTCTTCCCATATCCGACGTTATCAAGCTCAATGTGTCTGTAGGCAGCGTAGGTTGCCATGTCCTTGAATGAAAGCTTCGAAAAAGAAAACAAGTCACTTCACAGTCTCCAATGTCCAATTGTCAGGGTCACCTCACAATCTCTACCTTTCCCAACCGAGGTGAGTTTATCACTTTCAGCGCAGCCTCCCTGAATGTCAAAGTCAGCTGATCCAGTTGGTGGGTCAACTGATCTCTAGCTCGCAGAACGATATCGCTATTTAATCTTATTAATTTCTGAAAGGACTTCTTGGAATCCTGTTTGGACTGATTTGACAAGTTGACAGAGAGTTGACTGATAAAGGTCACGTTATTCGTTATCACTGTCACCGTTTGGTTACACGTTCAAACGAAGAACTGGCAGTTGAGAGAAGAGACTCCCGTATATAATAGGTAGGCGATTCGTCTGCTGTTTTGCCTCCCCCACTCCAGCTTCTGCCACCCCCACTACTCTTTTTTGGTTTTTCTTCCCCTCCTGTAACGGACACGCCAACCAGCCGACACGACGTCCTTCCACGATCTAGCCTCCACCTCCGTCAGGGATAGGAGTAGTGTAGCTTCCCCATCCCCACCGCATCTGCCTCCACCCTGGTGGAGGTCGACGCCGACCGCGACGTCGCGTCTTCGTGCCATTCACCTCGATCGATACGCTCGGCGAACCAGCACCAGCCAAGAACACGGCTCCGTAGCCTAGCCCTAGCGCCTAGCTCTGCATAGGCACGCGCGTGCACAATGCACATCTCCGCATGCACTTCCCCACGAAGCTGCACCAATGCTCGGTTGCTGGGGGCTGCAGGGACCAATTTCAACTCTGGCGTGACCTTAAAATCGAGGAGCCTTGACCGAATGAAGAGAGGAGGTGGTCCAGAGAACGCCGCATCAACTGATACTAGGACAATTTTTCTTCTTCAAATGTGTATATGAACATCATGCAGATGAAAAATTGAGCTGAAGTATCAGCTCAATCTCGAAATGAATCAGCAATCAGACGAATTTCACTGATCGAGAGCGTGACTTTCACTGGTTCATCAGCTAGAGTGTATAAGCTGATTAGAATCAGTGATATACTTATCATTGATTCAGATTAAAAAATCAGACGTCTAATCTGACGTTGAATCTGGTTTTTAAATATTTTTATCCAAAAAGCTATTCATTGACATAATTCACAACTATTACATCTCGATGTGAACTTTCGATTATGGTGGGTCGAAATTGTCACAGCTTAATAGATGAAGAAGTGTTAGGAAAAGATTAGATCCTTAAAAAATGATCAGATTCTCTTCAAAGTTTGGAAATTAGTGGACATTAAGAAGATTACGAGCCTATCCTAATTAATTTGGGAAATCGTTAACTCCTAACCGAGGAATATGTTTTATTGCCAAAAAATGGAATATAAGAACCTCTTATATTTTGCAAAAATATCTATTTTAAGACACATCAATTTTATACGGCAACATGCGAACATGTTTTATTATTAATATTCATTTGAATTCTTGCACGCAAAATTAGATATGTGAAGTTTTAATCTAGAAATTATACACGAACATTTTAATCTACGTGAAATTGTTGGCCGGTATAATTAGCACAACAAAGGTGAAGACATACGATTTATAGTTGTTTTAAATAATATTACATTAACATCTAAAATATTTAAAAGAACTTATCATTGGACAAGGTTAAGAGTTTCAGTAGAAAAGGACATTTTCAGTCAGACGACTCCTCAAAAAAATTTAAGGCTTTAAATGGCCAACTGAATACAGAATTATTTTCAATGTAAATGAATCAGTATTTCAACACTGTTTTGTACTTTAAAATACAATCAATATAAAAATGCATTCATTTGAACATTCAAAACTTCAACCATATGAATTTCTAATAAACATATATTTTTTCTAGATTCATAAACCAAAACTGAAAAAGTAGAGAGTGCTTAACGAGTAATAAAAATTGCTAGTCTACGACGATGTTCAGTTACTTCATTATTCCTTTCACATGCTTTTCCTGAGAAGGTTCCGCGTAGTCATGAATATACGCTTGAATGGTCAAGACGCGTTTACGCACTGTCGCGACACTCAGACAGGCTTCCCTGTTCACTTGAGGGTCTCGAGTGAGGGTGGACGGATTAGGTAAACCGAGGGGGTCATTTTCTATGTTTTCAGTTTGGTCAAGTTATTTCTGTCTGGATGGAAACTCTCAACCTCTTGTATATAAAAACTATAATACACTTCCAATCAAAACATACAAATAAAAAAAGAGAAAACCATAAACTGACTACAAGTATAAATGCAGAATAAAATAATGTCATGTTAAGAAATGTCATGTTAAGAACTAACTTTCCACACTTTTCTTATTCTGCTATTAAAGGATGTAGGTTAATGTGTAAATCAACAAAAAAAGCTTTTCTCAAAACGACTAGTTTCATTTAAATGTATTCAAACAGATAGAAATGAGTGAATGTTCGTTGGAGAGAGGTGTTTCTGATACAATTTTTACAGCTGTGCAGACAAACGAAAAAATTAATCAAGCATTAAATTAAAACCACTATCATTTGGTTTCTTAGTATATCTCATCACTATCCCGTTTTCTCGACCTCTCGGAATCGAATAAATTTGAAAAGAATGGAAAATTGTGCAATTATTTTTACTTGGAATCGTTTGCGTTCACAGGAACCTAATCATTTAAATCACAATTGTGATCACATGAAATCGTGCAAGCACATCAACGACATTGAAGAAAAATTGTTCAATAACGACTAAATAATTGGAATATGAATGAGCCGAATAGAAAATCAATGCGAAAATTGTCGCAACTTACGACACATCACACGTAATATTTAACATATCAAACATCCATAATATCCATCATTCGTGACCTGCTGATGTATACAAAGATTCTAAATATCACTCACTATGAATGGGGACATATCCGCGTGGTACAGAAGCGAGATCGATAGAGTTACTTTTTAGTAGCGAAGTAGACGATATCACAGACTCGCCGCGAAATCCGCGTCACATAAATCACTGCTGGATTACATTAAGAGCGGATCAATGTATACCAGGAAGGTTCAATACATTCTTGAACCCTCTATTTAATTTCTAATACAGTTGTGGGCAGCCATCAGACAGCTTATACAATTGTGGTTTCCCGGTGAAACCTTTAACGGAAAATAACGTTTCGAATAACGGAGAAAAATAAAAAGGGTAAAAATTACAGACACCTTGGAAGATGATTTACAGCTTCTATAAGAGAGATTTACTATAATAGTTGATGTTTTCCATGCGATGTTAATGTTCTACAAAAGACTATAATGAAGGGCTAATTGCTTAAGTGAGGTTTGACAGCTAAAATTGTGACTAATTTCATATTTTCTTTTTAAAAATTTTCCATTTCAAGGATATATGGAAATAATTTATAAATGATGGAATAAACGTAATTACAAGGTTTATTTATTTTTTTAATAATTAATGTAGAGCTTTAAAACATTTCATTTAGTTAATAAAACACCTGTTCAATTAAACTTTACTTGAATGAGATTATAAGACGGTACAGAAACTCCATGAATTTACTTCTTGGATCTAGATATGCGATCATTTTTACAAAAAAAGCCTTGTAGTTACGGGTCTGTTCGCGCTCACCTAGTGGTAAGAAACTTTGCGAGTCGGAATTTTTCCAAGAAAGCTGCCGCTTCCGTTATCCGTAACATTTAAGCCATGCAACTCATGGTTGTAAAACTGAGACACAGTTACTAAGAATTCGGTTATAATTTGTTTCCAAACTTGTTAATTAGGTGCACTTGCACCGGAAATGAAGGATCGATAGGCTGAATGGTAATTTAAAAGATAATTAACCGCTCCTTAATTTTTGTAAGATTTAGCTGACGTAACTTGATGGTACTTATTTTTTTACGCAGCGGAATTGAGCGATCTTATATAATTAGTCTGTTAAATAAAAAAACTTGATTTTGTCACGACTTAAGTGCTGTAGATTACATAAGTTATATTTAAGTTTATACGCTAATTAAGTAAATTTATTTTTAAGGCGGACCGGAAATGAATCACAGTTTCGGTAAGAAACGCACTTTTTACGGATGATCGAAGGGATTTCACGCTTCAACGAGTAGATTCATCCTCCTGACAAGTAGAAAACCATCACGCGCTCTTGATGGACTTGACAGCTGGTCCATGTCCGCACAAGCACAATTATTTTCGTTCGAGACATGCAAATGATCTTTCTTGAATAATTGTTTTCCAATGAACTGGTTACCGAGTCAAGGAGAACTTAACGAATTGGTTTCTGTACGCTCTTCCCTTTTCCTATACTATTTCATGATTGATTTACTACCCGAAGGTGTTATATTTTCCCAGAAGCAAGTTAAACAAGAATATTCTGTTTTATTGGCGCCAATTATTTCTTATATTCTGAAAATTTCCCATAATAGGCTTCGTTTACATTCTGACATGTTTAAGTATCTCAGAAATATATATATATATATATTTTGTTGGATGCAATTACCTTTTCCAAAATATTTGCAGAAATAAAAAATTGATTTATCTTACCAAAATGATGAATACGGTTGACTATATGTATTATAGCTAAAAAGGCCATGAAACAAGGATATCTTACCTGAAACAAAGAAAAAATAGTTCATTTAATAAAAAAGTATTAAAAGTTAGAAATGATACCTTGTATATATTTTGTTATATATACTATTACATATATAGGAATAAAGTATAAGATAAACGAGGATCAAGAAATTCTTGAAATCAGAATTAGCTATCTAAGTTTTCCAATTTAATTGCATACGCTAATTTCTCTCACAGAATTTATAATTTCAAGAGTATACTTAAAACTATGATCTGATTACCAAAAGACTTCCTGCATTACGACCCTGATTTATAGAAATGAATTACCGGTGAAAGTCATTAAAATTCGTACGATGAGCTCGCCCCTTCGTTTGACAAACGGTAAAATCGTTGTGAAAGCCGCTAGTGTGTGTTTGGCTCTTCTTTGGCTCGAGAAGAGCATGGAAATTAAAAATATTCAATTGCACTGGAAGAACATTCATGGCATCTACACGCGGTGTACTTTCTCTCCTATCAAGATCGATTTTTTTTAATTTATTTGATTTACGTTTACATCTTTCTCCTCTATTACCTAGATTAATTTATTTGGTACACCAAAGCTTTTTTATCATACAACTATATATGTTTTGCTTTTTATATCGCTTCCGGAACGTTCAAATTCCCTTATCAATTTCAAAAACGTTTTCATGGTGAAATACTCAAAGCTGACAAGAATTACTGCGTAATTCAATACAAGAAACCTTGAAGAAAGATTAAAATATAAATAGTAAAACCCTTTTATTAAACAAGTGAAGGATTTACACCAAGTCCAAGGTGAAATTCTTAATGAAAACTTTATTCTTCAAACAAAGGCATAGCATTAAAGCATTTCGCGTGCTTATGCAGCTTTTTATCACACTCGACTTTCTGCACTGTGATTAATCGCACCGGTAACAGTAATTTTTTTGCAGGCTCTTAAAAGGCAAAAACTTTGTATTTACGTGCTTGTACGGCGCTAGGTTAGTCAGTCGTACATATGCAGTTCTCCCGACATGACTGCAGATACTGGCGCATTAATTTAAGAGAACTCTCATCGATACATAAGACAAATTGATATCATTAGTATTTAATTTACATTATCTTGATATTAAAAGATAAATATTTAAATCAGTTCTCTCTCGATGTATTTCCTGTTTGCAATGTACTGATTTTATTTGTTATTTCAAGTATAACTGTGCATGTTATCAGATAAAACGATATGTTATCAGAACAAGTGTAATTTGATTCGTCCACTTAATAATACTATGGACTAACAAATGTTAGCTCGGTTAGTTTGGAAAGCTTAAATTATTCAAATGTTTCACTCGGGTGTTCTAATGCGCCAATGTTCGAAATCAATAACTGATAGCACAAATTTTCGGGAATGTATCTAATAATGCGTCTGATGAATAAATTGCACTCGGAAGCAAATCGCAGGAAGAAATGGATCGCTGGCATCCTTGAAGTCTCACAAGGGAGACAATGGAGTCGTCGATGCAACAACATCCGGTGGTAATATTCCGTACCCCATGAACTATCGTGCATCATGAACAAATAAGGACGTGACACGCGTCTGCCCTAATCGGTGGGCCGAATCTAAAGGTCAGGATGTTTCGGACGAGGAAGCGCGAATGGGTGCAGTATCCTGACCTCCGAAAAGGGGAATAAAGACAATCAATGATGTCACTATATGTATACTGTGCTTCAATTCATTCCAATAAATTATTATACATGAATGAGAGTTTCGATGATAGTTCCAATGAAAGTTCCAAGAAACGTTGCTAAAATGAATGAGGCAATTATTATAAATGATTATAATTTCTGCTGGGAGTTGTTTATTTTGTCTTTTAGTACTAATAAGTTGAAAAAATCTGAATTAATTATAGTCATAAGAGTTATAAACTGACAAAGTTTTGTTGCACTAATGTCCACTTTTGTACGCATTAACTGATATTGGACCAAACGTTTTATATCAACGGGAAATTGCTTCATGATAGAAAAGAAGCGAGTGTCCTGAACGCAAGTGACACTAACGAGCCGCTCCTTGCACAATTCAGACAAAAGTATTACACCAGAGTGTTGTTTCCTGCGGAGGATCTTGAAGATGCGCTCTAACGGACTGCGTCGATAATCATTCACCTCCGGGCGAACATTACGCGTTCGTGATCGATTTCTATCGATCTTCGGGCTCGTAGTTAATTAACCCCTTGAGAGCCGTGCTATACGATTCGAGATCTCATCATTAAAAGGCAATAAATTGAGAAGAGACTTTTTTTCAGAATCGAAAGTTCTCGCGCAGGATACCAACTCGTGCTGCACGTTCTTTCATTGAATTCATCATGTTTTCATTGTGTAGGTAAACTCTTCTTCCGAAGATAATTTGCGTGTGTCTTTGATGATTCGATTATTCGATAAGCAATATAATAAGCGAGAATTCAGCAGGAATATTAAGACTGCCTTGATTTACGGCTTTAGAAATTAAAGGGAAATCAATTCAAGCTTATTCACATATCATGCACTTGTGTAGTACACGTATTCCTGAGCGTATTCCCATATAATGTGGTTTCGTTCCAGAGTTCGCTTCAGTGGGTAATTCCCCATGATAGTTATTGCAAGGTAAAGTCCTTCATCAAAACAACCTGATTCATTCAGCAATTAATATAATTCAAAGAGACGCGAATAACCACAGGTTCATTCTGCTCATGTTGATCGTAAACTATCCTAACTGAGTCCAAACTGCACGAGTTCTCGGTGCACTTCCTGTTGTAATGCACAAAATTGTTTAGTTGGCATCCTATTGTTTAGAAGACCACGAGAGCAGTATTCATTTCTGAAGATCATGTTTTATAGTTCTATTCTCTGCACTGGAAGATAATAAATTTTCTTTGAATCTGACCACCTGCACTCGTTCAGTTGACCATGGCCGTTAAAGCTGTACACGACCGGTATCTAGTAAATGGTTCATTATCGTATAGTAATTAAGCATGTTAGAAGCCAATAGACGAGAATCGCCCTAAATGCTGGTTACTGTATTCGTAAACCCGATCCAGATACGGAAGTAGGTGTTACTATCCTGTTGGATTATGCATCTACATAATTGCACTCATCGCACTCTCGTCCTGCATTAACAGTTCCTGTTTTGCTATCTGAAACGCTCATGATAATGTCGACGAGTTCATGTTTCTCGTGGGTTACAACCTCTCACTACAATCGAGTTTTTTTTTTTAACTAAAGTGCTGTGCGAAATGCTCCTTCCATTGATAGAAATATTTTTAGCAGCAGAAATCTATAAGTGTTTATAGCATTATGAATGAATTATCCAGAATATAAATTGCAGCATTTCGATGCATTTCAAGCATCACTTTCCATAATTAATACTGAGGAAATCGATTATCGGGTAGATTGCTTTTCTCAGATAATATCTCATGCAAAGCGCAAAGATATGGTTCTGTCTCATTCCGCTCGATTAAACCCGAAGAAGATAGCTTGGCTTACCAATGGAGGTTCAAACCTCGGAAGCTACTTGCAATTATAACGTTTCCCGTCGTTACCAAACCAGGTAAGCGAGACCGATTTTCATGCCACATCCGGTGTGTCGTAGTTTTGCTCTTTGGATAAGAGAGTAAACTTCAACTTTGGCTTACGATTGATTCCTCTTCGATAAAATTATACGGTCAACTAAATTTTCAACTCGCCAAATGTTATGGATTGATTCTCTTAATACAAAAAACATAATAGAAAAAAAATGTACTACGTAATTTATGAGTGGCCTTCAATTTTGTAAAGGTAGAAAATATATGGTAAGATATACAAATAAAGATTAGGAGCAATGAACTCCACATACTTTCACGATACTGTAATAAATTTAACTTAATGATTTTTATAGTATGAAATTTCTTGTCAATAAAAGCAAAATTGGATTTTTAAAGTTAAACGACCAGTTTGAAAAGTAAGATACTTGAATGAAATTATTATATGAGAAAAGTGAGTTGCCTCAATTTTGATTTGAATTCATCGATTGAACGAAATAATGCTCAATTGCTAAGCAATCGAGTGAAGATTTAAGATTTAACCGTGAAATCATCTCTCATTGAAACAGATTGGGCAAACCGAGACCAGTTTTTACCGTTTGACACTCTACAATGACTGATTTGCTTCACTTTCCCATAAAATCACTCGCAAGATTATAGTCCTTTAATCCGATGAGTGAATCAAAGCTAGAAAAGTTTCTTAGAAGATGCATCAATATGAGAATGGGATCAATAACAATGATCGTTTTGATTGGCGAAGAGATACTTCAAAAGATAGCTATTCGCTAATAATTTAGATCAATTTTGGACGATGACTTTTGTAATCGGTTTGTGAACTTCGACAAAGTTTTTGTGATATGAAGCAAATGATTGTTTAAGGACATCAAAAAAAAAGTTAGATCAGCTTTAGCAATTAAGGTCTCTTAAATTGTAGACTTTTTAAAATCCGATATAAAAAAACCAGGCCACTCGTTATTTTGAAGACAAATGATTCTGTCGTGCAAAACATATAATAGCTAGCTTCAATTTAATTTACTAAAACCTTGAAGTATATTTCTGAGAATTTTAATTACTCGAATTTCAATTACGGATGGCCAAAACTTTTTTGTAATCCACGAACAGGCATAAACATTAATCAATGTTTCCGAAAAACCTGTCTTTGAAATGACCGGAAATTGAGGTTCAAAAGTGTATAATTTTTGCGGAACAACTTATTGAATTCAGTGTGTCATATAAAAAAGATCAATAAAAGGCATCTCAAGAGATCAGTATCGTGATTGGAAAGCGAGTAGTGAGGATTTAGAATCGATTTCTTACCGATGGTATAGAGAGTTCAGAATTGAGATTTGCTCATGATAGTGGTAAGTGTCGAAGTTGGGGTTGCGACGAGAAAAAGGCTGAATTAGTTTGAAAAAATATCTTCACAACTGGAACGAGGGGAAAGTCGTAAAGCCAATTCATTTCACGGCATTCAATGTCATATCTTTTTTCAAGTCCTGGACATGAGAACAAACCAAAGAAAATCGACTTCTGACCTTCGAGTTAGAGATACCAAAAGTGTGACTTGCTACATTTGACTAATGATCATTATTGTAATTAATCTTTATACTGCATTCACATAAGAACGTGAATAATAACATATTAGTATACTAATCAATATAATTTAAAAAATGATACTTTCTCTTCTCAATTATAGATAAAAAAATAATTTAATTTGAGTATTAATGTTCTGTAACAAATCTAATTAATTGCATTTACATTTCAAAAACAGGTTTGCCTCTTATTCCGTAAAAGACTGCATACAAGTTTTGGGCTGATGAATGCATGCGAAAGTTTCGTCACGACCACATGTGTAACTAACCGGAAGTGCAGTATGAGAGCAGATTTGTTCAGCTTGGACTCCGATAACTCGTAGGGATCTTCTACATGCTTTTTTAATTTTAAAACACTATACTCTTGCATCGTGCGTGCTCTGTGAGTATGACGACTTCATTTTCCTCGAGTACTATCTCAAAGCGTTAATTCGCCCTTGGAAACACCGAAGAGTCCATCCAACATACAATACTACCACAGCATGATTGCTTCTAGGATTTACAAAAAAACTTGTAGGCTCGCGTCCTCGAAGAGAGAAAAAAAGAGCAGGACGTGCACCCGAGTAAAGAGAAGTGACTAATAAACCTATTCGTAAATTCCACTGCACATTATTATAAGAAAAATACATTTTCTTGAGTAATTAATTCCGAGGAAGGGCATTTTTATCAACTCGAAAAGTGGTCGTTTGTGTTTATAGTGAGTTACTTCCAGCTCTTAAAATAAGATTGCTTGGGTTATTATAAAGATTTCCACTTTAATGATACATACTTTGAAATTTTTAAAGACAGTTAGAGAAATAAATAACATAAGAAAAATTATTGCAAGAGAGCTCTCTATATCGGGTGTTAATTAAATAATTCAAATGGAGTCTACTGATTATCTGAATTCAGAGAAACCAAACAAGATGTGAATTCTGTGCAGCGGGTCCAAATTAATTATATTTTTCTAGCTTTGAATTTCTACTCTCTTGTACGCCTCGCAAACTTTACGACCCGATGCGTTACGAACTCTAATTAGGAACATCGAGCTTACCGTGCATGCCTGTCCCATCTAAGCCCATTAAGATTTCATATCACATTGTTTGTTAATAGAGAGGACGT
The DNA here is from genome assembly GCA_900474275.1 of Synergus japonicus. Classification (NCBI taxonomy): domain Eukaryota; kingdom Metazoa; phylum Arthropoda; class Insecta; order Hymenoptera; family Cynipidae; genus Synergus; species Synergus japonicus. Next base: position 2,413 of record UCOH01004775.1, on the reverse strand, counting down.
TCATAAACGACTTTTAATCGTTTGTCCAGTAAAGGGAGCGTCGAAAAAAAGCAAACTTGTTTCGCTATTCTTAAGAAGAATCAAGTTATTGCAAAAACGGCGGCTTGTTCAGCTATCAATCGGTCTCAAAGTGTCTTCTATTAATTAACATTGAATAGATCCAATCAGAACATTTGTTCAGAACAAATTTCATTTCAAAACTTTCGCCAGAGAGATATTCAAAAACGGAAGTTATCTTTAAGCTTTAAAGTTGGAATGAAAATTTACCTATTATAATAGAGACTATTTAAGACTTTTCTTTGAGGGCTAAACTTTAATTTAGTTTTTAAGTGCTCGTAATCGTATAACGTGTAACGGAATCTGTCTGAGAAAATAAATGAATGAAAAGAAGCGAGAATTGCATTAGTAGTAATATTACATACATACATTCATACAACTGCAGGATACATTGAATTCGATTTATTTGCGGGAGCACGCGATTCTCAATTGTTCGTCACGTGCGTGTCTCGATGTTCTAAACGTACCATGTGTGCGATAACGTGCAATCACGAACGTAAAAAAGAGAGAAAAAGAGAAGGGGGGGGGGGCAATGACTAGGAGAGCAGAGAAGAGCAAGCACAAACATTAGAGAGTTAAATGGCAGCTAGGGAAACAAAAGATTTTTCAAAAAACCTCCCCTATATACTTCGATCCTAAGTTTAGTTACCGACTGCCAAATGATAAATCACCAGAGTTCAACGTGCACTTGCATGTCTCTAGGTAAACTCTATTCTAAAGGCGCCTGCACTCTGAAGTAGTGTAGCATGCGATAAGACTGATGGTGAATTGCACAGGTAGCTTCACAAAGCTGGCATATATCTGTGTACATAAATACTCCTGTGCTATGGCTATAAGTATCAGAAGCCAGTATAGGGGGTGGGAAATTCTACACTATCATTTAGAATTCCAAGAAATGTTTTAGGATGATTGAATTTGGTGTAAATTGAGGGGTTGACTTTAAAAGTTGATGCTCACTTGAATTCAGCTAAATTAACAAGTTACGTGAGCTCAATAAATTGTAATGAAAGGTGTTTGGACCATCATGAGTTCAAGTTAATATAATAATGGTGTGTTAGAATAGTAAAAAAAAACAGAATAGTAAAAAGAACAGAATAGTAAAAGAATACCATAATTTTGAGAAACAAAGGATGCATTAGAAATATTCATCATCATGATGTGGAGTTTCATAAAGAATAGGGATTACCAAGAAGTCAAGAACCACCCGGTACGTGTGTACCTGTGTACGTGCATGTCGGTATTAATCGTCGTTGGGAGTGCCAGTAAAGAAGACCGAAGCATGAATCCGGCCACCGACACCTCGCATTCTTTTATGAATGTGACTGTTCGTGTATATATGTATGCAGGAACAATAAAAATACCACCCTTCTCAAGTTTTGTCTGCAACTTGAACGGTAGGTCCAGCCAAGTGAGTCTGACTCGAAAGAGAAGCCACACCACATTACTATACTGTTCTATATTTTTATTTTGTGAAGTTAACGAAACAGAGACTGAGTTGACGAAAAAAGATCGTAAGAAACAATTGACAACTACATGAAATCTCTATAGATTGACAAGATAAAAATAAGATCCACGAAGAAAGATTTACTTATGATTAGCAAGATACACTAACAGGTGCAGCAACCTGTTTCTGCGTCTCTTATTGATTATAAAGGAAACTACATTTAATAAGCTCAAGCGATAACATATCTTGACAGTCTCGCTTGAATGGTTATCATATCACTTACGCGTGGACTTGGAAGATACTGTAAAAGAGAAATGAGAACTACCAACAATTATAACACTCGCTTTGTTCTGTTTTGATTTTAACATCAATAATAATCTGACCCACTTATTTATGTAGACATTTTGAAGCTTGAAAATCTAATTAATCTAATGATACGCGAAAATGTGTGAAATTCATTAAAAGTACCCATGCAGAAATTTTGCCGTGGCCCCAATCGGGTACGGATCTGGCCAAATCCGGCTCGGATCGGGAAACCGACCTGGGTCAGACCCGTGATGAAACACACGGCCCGATCCGTGCCGAATGTGGCAGCCCGATCTGGCTGCCAGGTTGGCCCCGGACCGGATCCTGATTAATTGCCTGTTGAAAATCCTATCTAAAAAGGACATTCTAAAAAACGAAGTTAATTTATTTAAAACATTTATTTGATTATTATATATGTTGTTATGCATTACATTAGAAATATGGAAAACGTCAATTTTCGGTGCCGCGTCTTGCCTGATGATTACCACCCCAATCATCATCGGCTTCAGAACCTAAAATATAATTAAATACACGTTCGTAAATCTTCTTAGAATATATAACCTTATATTTAGAAATTGATACCATAATTATTTATAGGTATTAAAT
>UCOH01004774.1:0-35351 GCA_900474275.1 Synergus japonicus | reverse complement strand
AAAACATAGAAACACTCCTACGTATTTCAAAAACATAGAATTATTCCTCATTCAATGGTCAGCATGTAAATAAAAAAAAAGGACAATGAAAAGTTGTGATACTCAGGTGGATCCGCTGATTGAATTTCGATTCAATAGAGTTTCTACCTCAGGAACTCCAACCACGAATCGATGGTCCAGAGATTGGTGGATAGTAATAATCCAAGGTGAACTGCGATTCCGTATCGACGGATTAAAGATGAGCTGCTTGTGTCACACAAACGAAGATTCCAGAATCGTATCAACGGATCTGGGATGGGTTGCTCGTGTAGCACTCACTGAGGTTTTAAAATCGCACCGGCGACTTGGATGTGGATAAGACGATTTTTCGTGGAGACGTAGATTCACTGCACGCTGCCGGAGATGTACTGTGCCGGATCGCAGAGAGTGCTCGTATTTATACTCTCATGAGTCCCGACGTCTGATTGGCTCTTAGATTTATCGGGGGAATCCAGAGCGCCAATTGGTCTCCGCTCGCGGAGAGGGGATACCCGTTTCCTGATTGCTTTTCAGCGTTGGAGAGGGGACGGTTTCTATACGGCGATCACGAGGCTTGTGCGAAGACTCGTTTCGTGCGAGTAGCTGATGCGCGCGCAGCTCGTCCGAGCAGAGGCGCTGGGAGATCGAAGCGAGAGAAAAAGGAATAAAAAAAAATGCGCAAGCGATTGGTGACTGCTTGCAGGCGACAAATTATATAATATTTAAAAAGAAGATCTTGTATAAAAGTTCTTGTATAGACAAATACATGACAAATATTGTCGCATGAATTCATGCTTTGTGCATGTATTCATTATTTTTGCTTTAATCTCCAGAAATCATAGGATGGAAAGAGATGTTTGTTCAAACGGAGAACGTTTCGTGTTAACCAACCTGGTTATGAAAGGTAGGTGAAGACAAAGGGTTAGACTGACACACTTTATCGACGTTCAAAACAGAATATCGCAGCTTGCAGTTTCATGCTCTACTACATGTAGAAGCTCAGCTACCACACTACAGATTGTCATGGGCTATTCCACTAGAAATGGGTGTATTTTCAATTGCTCGGGACATCCGATAAAACAACGAACTAGCCCTACGAATGTTTCGTCCACTCATCCATTGCTCGTTTCCACCATTATCTACTCCAGCTCTCTGAAGAAACTTCTTCATCGTTTAATGGCGAGGGAGGCATTTCCCTTTAGATAAGAATTACTTACTTACGGAAATGAGTGATACGATAAAGTAACTTTGATTTTATCTCGAAGATAATAACTTTAGTAAAATTATATTATTATATTCATTAAAAGTAGAAGATATCTACATGAAAGTTCGGCAAACTCTTTTCATTTATTACTTTTGAGTATTAAAACTTTTATATTGCATTCAAGCTCAAACTCCCAGATGACCAATCCCAGTTTTGTGGGTTCGTCAAATTCTAGAGAAAAAAAAAGCTTTTCGTATTTTATTACGATTTTAAAAGATAAAAGATTCTATATTAGACTAAATTTTGCGTGGTAAATGTTAATAAATGAAAAATTAATATTAATCATTTTTAAAATTTCACATCGTACATTTTCGCAATAAAGAATTTCGCTGAATCTTTGACAACCTGTTTATGGTTGTTTATGGTTGTTTAGCAAATCTCTAAAGGTGTGTTTTATACAAGATGTACGCCTTCTATTTTTAAAGAAGCTATACGGCTTCGTGAAGGGTTGCAAAATACGCTCGTAAATTTCGTCGACCTTCTAGTGAATTAGACCTCGCTTCTTCCCTTTTTCCCGTCTCCCTGATCTAACACAATTTTAATCCGTTAAACGAATAATCTTTCAAAAATGCCATCACTAGTCAACGCGATCATTTTTAGTGGAATTTTTTCCTGTTTCAAGAAAATGAAAGCTGTTATAGTTAGGCAAATACTTAATAATTCATCTATTTAAAAAAATGATTTCTTAAAATGTTGTCTAGTTTAAATCGAATCAGTTCGATTTCCCACAATCTTTTCTTCTTTTAACGCTTAAAAATTGTTCATTCTCCTGACACTTAAGAAACTTCTCGAGTGAATAAAATGTACTTTTTCTTTGAAATTTTCTTTTTATAAAACAACACGCTGAAGTACATTTTTTTGTCAGAATATCTGGTATCTTCACTAACAAAGAACTTCTTTTAAACAAACTAGAACAGGTTGAGCACGTTCCCTTCATAAAATAAATTTTTCTAAAAGAAGAATACTCAGATAGCGGTATATTCTAGTACAAAATTCATTACGAATTTAATTAATTTCAGAGAGAGGGACATTTTTTTATTAATTAAAATGGCCATTTTTAATGTTAACTAAATAATAGAATAAATAATAAAAATAAAGCTTCAGCTTCTCAATTTTTGATTTAGATTATTGATGACAGACAGAATAAAATCTGCCTAGGATTATATTTTTACTGATCCTCTTTTCTACCAATTTAAAATTGATTGTTTGGACTATATATTGAAGATATCATTCGAAACAGGATTTGCAAAACAAATACCAAGCCTAGAATCTTCCGGATTGAGTCCTGATGCAAAAGAAATTCAATTCCACCTAGCAAAAGGATTTTCAAAGCGTATCTGTTCCAGATGCATAAAACTTCGAATTCTTCAGAATGCAATCGCTGCTCTTTTTTTTCATTTCTGGAACTCCACCACTGGGAAAAAGTGGAAATACCTCTGAGCCACTAGAGCTATGTAAGTGCTCCGAACAGTTTTAAAGTTCCGCAGATTATGCCATGCACATACCACAAAGTGGAACTTCTAACACAATCGTTGTGATAAAACTTTCTCTTTTTTATAATATCCATTTTTTCTAATCTTTAGTTTCATTAAATCCCAGAAAATAAAGATAACTCGAAAAATTTCAGTCAGCTGTTCTTTTCGAAGCTTTTATCACACTTTTTATTCATAAGACTTTTTATTAGTGTTATTAGTATTTAAAAAATGCAAGATACAATCTAGCCTCTATTTCCTTGCCCTTCAAATTTATTTTTGCTTATCCATGTAAAATCGAATCCCAATTAAAGGTAAAATTTCGCTGAATACAGTATCTTCAGCTTAATTGGGAATTGAGACCTATAATTAAAGAGTCCTCATTTATTTAGTCAAAAGTGGTTCGGGAGAGAATAATAAAATCTTTTTTGAGTCCTTTTAAATTTTAAATCCTTCCAAATTAAATGCATAATTCGAAAAACTTTAATTTCGATTTTTAATTTCGCAAACATCTTTTCGTAACCTTTGCGAGTTGAAAGGTAATTACATTTTTTAACGACATCAACTTTTAGATCATTCAGTGTTGAAGAGGGCTTTCAAGAGAGACTTCATAAATCTCGGTAATCCTCAGAAGGCGAAAGAAGAGGAACTTTAAGTATTAGGGCGGAATAAGGATGATCGCAAAAAAATCACGCGGATAAGAGTTTAAAAATTAAATACATTCTTCCGGGTTATTAGTTCCAGAGACGAAAATTTCTCCCCCAGAAGAGAAGAGAAATGAAAATCTAGAAAAAGAATCTGATTCTCTTTGCTTTTTTGCTCATTTTTCGAAGATTATTATAATCTTGTGATAAGGATTAGGGGGGGATATTATATATCTGATGAGAAAGGGCCAGAAAGGATTACCTCGACGAGAGTCTCTTCTCTTTCTTGTTAACCATAATGCATTTAATAATTTTCCCTCCATTTTCGATTTCTTTAAATCTAAAAGATGACTTTTATTGAAAAGAACGAAAATTTACTACATTTTTCTTTTTATTACTTTCTTTCAGGAGGAAATATTTTATAATTAAAAGCGACTTCATATATATTAAAAATTTTAAATACAAGTGTAAAAAAATACAAATAGTAATGTAATAGATAATTAATAATGTAATTCTAATGTAATAGAATTCAAATTTAAATTTCATAAATTTTAGAATATTAAACTCTAATTTCATAGAAAGCCAATTTCCAGTCTTCTATTCAAGTTCAAAGAATATTTCTGATTATTGCTATTTTGAAAAATTTCGAAGTACGTAAATTTCTAAATGTAAATTTTCCTAGTAAAATTAAAAAATAATCTTTATATAAGTGTAAAAAACTTTGCGACCCTTCTTTCTTAAAAAATACTTGAATACCTTCACGTGAAGATAATTTTATAATTTCTGCACCTTGATAAAGTTAATTTCTATTTTTCATGACAGTCATCACTTCGGAAACTTCACGAAGAACGAGTCTTCCTTCCACAATTAAATTAATAATCTCATTTAACTCCATCTGATAATTTTTCTTTAATTTTTCCGAGTTCGAGAAAAAAATTGTCGTGGGAAACTACGCGAAAGCAGCCGCGACTCGTGGTGGCGGTCCGCGTACTGTTATCCTGAGGAAACTCGTCGGGCCTCCTAATCGGAAGCTTTTCCGCGCAGACGCAAAGTTATCTAATTTCCCTGCTTTTCTGAATATCAAAATGGAAAAATGAAAATAAACTGACAAATAGAAAATAAGGAGACGATATGGTGGAATAATTATATAGGTAATGAAGAAGAAGGCAAGGTTTGAGAGTCTTGCAAATAAAAGATTCCCTCTGGAACTTATTTGTCCTTTCTCGACACCTAAAATCGTGTCCTATCATCCTACATTACAAAATGTTATTGCAGAACAAGCTCCTCCCTGGGGTTTGCTCAAACCGTAAAAAGAGTTTTATAAGATTCTTGAAACGATCCTTCTTCGCTTTTAATAGCATTGCCCGTTAAACAGAAAACAGGCAGTAAAAAGTACAAGAACTTTACTTCAAATTAAAAGCTTCCCTTTCATTTTACGCTGAAGGAACTGAAAAATGGGTTCGACTTCAAGTTGAAATTTTTTAGCGATTTTACTATAAAGTGAACAAGATAAGGTAAAAATTCACTGAGAATCTTTACAGAATATTAAGATTACAGAGAATCTTAATATTAGTAATAATCATAATGGTGTAAAAACTTTTGTGAAGGTAAAGTGAAGTTATATGAAAAATTGAATATATTGTTAAAGAAATAACTTGATTGTATCTCCGAAGGAAGGGAATCTATTATAAAATCAAAGTGGCAGATTTGGTATGCTAGTGTCATCCATTTCTGGGCAACTTTATCACATTACTTCGCTGTTACAAATGAAATATCTCGAGTTTCTGAACATACTGCAGAATGAGTTGTAAATTACAAGAATACGCTTGAATATCAAATAGGTTACAATATTGTTAGATACGCGAGTAACTTTTGAAAATTAATGCAAGTTTCACGAGTTTCTAAATCGAAATGATAGCGAAACATTCTGCGCAAGTCAGAAATGAACATTTCAAAATTATACGAAACGTAACGATGATTTATAAGTATTTCGCGAAATACTTATAAATCACAACGTTTTCAACTTTAAATAATTTTATTTTATTCCATAAAGATTTCCACAAGGGAAGAAATCAGTTGAGTGGAATTTCAGTAGAAAACACGAGATTTGGTCAGACGCGACACAATCGCGAGAAATTTTTCTGAAATTGAATTATTTTTAATATGACTGTGTCAGAAATTGAATATTTGAACAAAATTTAAGTGTTTTGTATTTCAAGTTCTGTCAAAAGATTTTTAATTCCCCCGTCAAAAAATGCTGTAAATCTACATATATTGCAAACCAGAGAAGTCGCATTTCATATAAAATTCTTCACCCTCTTATTTAATATAAAGACCTTGCTCACTGCAACTATATAACATATACTAAAAAATGCTTGTTATTTTAAAAATGTAAATTAAAATTTGTTTCAGTGTTGTGAACAAAAAAAAACTTACAAATTATATACAAAGTTAAATTTTTAATAAAAGTTAATCTGCATAAACCAGTAGCACAAATAATACTACTAATTTATACAAAGAGGAGAATTATAATTAAATTCTTGCTGATTACATTTATTACAGTTTATACGATGAAAAGAAAAGTTAGAAGAAAATGTGAGGTAGAAAAGGTCAATTTCAGCGAGACGGCAGGAAACGCCCGGAAAAAGTTTTCATTTCAGATGTAAATGACGGAAGAGATCAGAGATGGAATTAAGAGCGCAAAAAATCTGGGAAGTAGTTCTTTTCACGAAATGCAATCAAATCCCAATCCTGACAGAGGTCCACTTGAAAGCAGCGCTCTGTCGTCGTGCTTGTATGTTATATACTCTTTTTCATATTTATGAACGAGGGATTTTCGTTCTACGTTCGCACGGAAACTCACTTGTAATGCGGCGATCCACTTAATTATATTTCGTGGACGAACATGTGCTCAAATCCCTCGGGAATAGACTGACTTGGCCGAGATTGGTATTGCACTTTCGAAATGATGTGCTGAAAGTGGAAAGTCACCGATATTTTCGTTTCTCTCGCTGTTCCATTATTTTTATGTGTCGCATTTCCAGCCTTTACAGCATTTCCAGGTTCTCGCTATGAAATCGATTCACAACCTTAATCTCAGCATATTTCTGGTTGTTATAAGATTCAGAGAATCATAAATGTATTATTTCTGGATTTGAGGAAGCAATAAAAGTTTGGTATTAGATAATATGTTCTAGTTTCATCTACGTATGCAGTTTCTGATCTCCACAGCATACATTTGAATCTCCTAATTCGGTTATTCTCTCACAGTTGTAGAAATCAAGTTGAACTACGTCTGCATCTGTATAACATTGACTTATAAGTTCTAAGCCAATCTTCTATTCTGATACTGGCGAAAGATCAAACACCAACATTTGCATTGGAAACCACTCGACATTGAAACAATAATTGAGTTATGGGAGATGTTAAGAATATACGATAACTTGACAAATGATGTATAGTAACATTTGCCCCAATTACTAAATTCAAAATAATCAAATTATCAAATATTTGAATAGAAGAATAATATACACATCAAATATGTAAATTATAGAAAAGAAGAATAGAATACGAGGAATTTGCAAAGAATTCAAGTGATATTCAGGAATCATCGAATGTGTTACTTTTAATATTAGGTTGAAGTTTCAGACGTCCAGTCTGACGATTTCTTATTTTTTAATTTTATTGGAATGAAAATATAAAAAAGAACGTTTCTAAAACGGATTTCTACCCAGTATTGTCCAGAATTTTGAGAAATATCATAGAATTTCAAAAAATTTTAGAGGATGCTAAGAGATTTTCATTTATTTTAAGGATTTCATGGAATCTAATGAGATTTCAAGAGACTTTTCTAAGTTTTAAAATATTTAATGAGGTTTAAAGGATTTTAAAGTTATTCAAGTAACTTTATCGAAGGATTTAAAATAATTTATATACATATATGATTTTTAAAAGATTTTGTTGAATTTAAAAGGATTTCGATTGGCGTCGTAAAATTTTAAGGGATTTTATGAGATTTTTCTTATTTTTAAAAGGTTTTGTAGAATTTTTAAGCATTTCACGGAATTTGATAAGATTTCCAAGGATTTTAAGAAATTTTAAATTTAATTAAATTCCAAGAGATGTTTAGGAATTCTTAGAGAATGTTGAGAATTTTAATCTGTATTACAAGAGATTTATAATTTCAATCGTTTTTGTGGATTTCTAAGGAATTTCAAGAGATTTTTGGGAATTTTAACAAATCTTTTGAAATTTCGAGAAATTTTAAGAGATTTTAAAAGGTTTCGGAGAATTCTAAAAGAAGTCAAGAGACTTTAGTAATTTTAAAAATATTTTATGTAATTTTAAAGAATTTTGTGAAATTTAGAGAGATTTCTAATAATTTTAAGGGATTTTCTGATTCTGAAAAGAATTTTAAGTGTTTTATGGAATCTAATGAGATTTCTAATGATTTTAAAATATTTCAAGAGAGTTTTATAAGTTTTAGAATATTTTATGATAATTTTATTGATTTCTGTGATTTTTAAAAGATTTTGTAGAATTTTTAAGGATTTCATAGAATTGGATAAAATTTCTAAAGATTTTAAGAGATTTCAAATGTTAGAAATTCCAAGAGGTTATTTTTAAATTTGTGAAGTTTTTTACGAGTTTTAACTTTGATTTCAAGGGATTTAAAAAAAGTCGAAAGGTTTATAAAAAGATTTTTTCATTTTAATGAAATCCTAGGGATTTTAATATGATTTTAAACGATTTTAAGGCATTAAGAGATTTTAAAGGATTTCATTTGATTTCACTAGAATTAAATCCTTGAAATTTCTCAAAATCACTTAAAAAGTGTTTAAATCTTTTTTAAATTACTAAATACTCTTGAATGTTCTTAAATCTCTTTAAAATTCTTAAAATCCCTTAAATTCGTTTGAAATCCTTTAAAAATCCGTTAAAATCACTTTAAATGTATTTAAACATCTTTAAATCATTTGAAATTAATCTAGATGAATTTAAATCGTTTATAATATTTCGAAATCGGTTGAAAATTTTTTTTGCAAAAATATTGCGCATATTTTCTGTAGGAGTAAAGAAATTATGATATAAAACAATTTTTCCCGGGTAGAAATTTTACTGTGGCCCGACCAGGCCCAGAGTCCCCGAAATTTTTGAAGAAGAATAAAAATTTGTCTAAGTGGAAGTCTGAAACTTCCGCCCAATAGTTTTAATAAATTTCTTTTTCACGTATAATTTAATAAGTTACTTATATTTTACTGTGGTTAGTTAGCTGCTCAGTGCTCAGGTCATGTACTCTCTAAGGATGAAACTTTCAAACCTTGATGTCGTAGATCCACAACGAGATAATGGAGCACGAAAAGCATTTCAAATATTGGACTTCCTTAAGTTCTGTCACTAATAAGGCAAAATTTCCTCGAGAATGTGGATTTTAGCCAGAAATAAATTATGCTTTCAAATTGCAATTTCTTATATTATAATAATCTATGACCTATAATATAAAAATTCCTCTAGTATCTTATATACTACATAAAATTGAAAGTTTGAAAATTCATCCAAGTCTTTCTCTATACATATATACCTCTAAAATTAATTACAAATCGTAATTACTATCCAGCGCTAAAAATGTTTACTTAATTCTCAGTTTGCTCACCGAGAAATGAAATTCGAAGCAGAAAATATTACTTCTTGAGCTAAATCATCAAAGAGAATTTCCTTCCTTACTACGTCGAACAGAGAAAGGGTATTCAATTTCATTTTCAGTCAAAAGTAAAAAAAAAAAATACTTGAAGATTCTGCGAGAATTTGAAATTCGAAACATTGAGAGCTTGTAAATTTTTCGAATTAATCAAAGTTCTATTTTCAACTATACATATATGTATACATATATATGGGAGACACTAAATGCTTTATAGTACTTCTCGATTTTCGCTCTCTTGATTTCATCTCCTCCCTTCCGTACTGTCTTCACTCCCCGTTAATTAGCGAGAACTTTGAAACGAGCTGCCACAGTTGGGCATACACGAGATGGGAAGGATGGACAGCTGGAAAGTCGACCCTGGGAGACGTTGTCGAGGAACCAATGTTGGAAATTGAATTGGAAATTCGAGAAGGGACGTTGATGCCAACAAATGTTGCAAACACTGCAATCTAATCTGTTTACTGATACAACAGTCACAAATCTTTAAAGAAAAGATGTTCTCGACATTTTATCGAATCACACTTCCATAATAAAACAATGTTCTTTTGTGAAGATACCAAATATCTTATTTTCTACGAAAATAGTTGTGAGAAAATAATGGAATTTTAAAAACTTGTAAGAAACGAGAAAAATGTTTCATGTAAAAAAAGTTTCATGTGGTATGAAATGTATTTTTATGAATTTTAAGGGATTTATGTCTATAGAATATTTAAGTACTTTTATGGGATTACAAGGGATTTAACAAAATTTTCAGTAATTCTAAAAAAAATAAGTATAAAAAACAAAAGAACACGATAAGCGAGCAGAACGAGAGCTTCAATGTCCTGAACAAGTGAATGAATGAATACGCTTTTCAATTGAAATTTTGCGGGCTCTTAATTATAAATCGTCATAATTAACTAATTTAAATCTCATTAGAGAGAAGTTAACCCCAGAATAGACCGCCGATCATTTTCCACTAGTTAGAATGTCGGTCAATTAATTAGCGCATTTCTTAATTGGTTGTCCACAAAAGCGCATTTAGAACACACTTTCAGGACATTTACTATATATTTATATGTTATATATATTCACTGCCTCTTGAAAACTATTATTTTTCCAAAATCATAGAAGCTTTGTTTTAAATAACAACTGGATAAAGACTGGATGATAAATAAAAGAACAGTCGAGGGACAAAACTTTGAATCGTCTTTTATCCGATTGTCATTCTCATGACATCGAATGAAGGAACGAATATTATTTGAAAGATAAAATTCAAATTGCCATCATTTAAAACCTGTGAACTAAAGGAAATTGAATCGGATATTCGAGAATGTCGACAAATGTTACAGACAGAAAATCTTTAAAAAGATGCTTCTTTGATACAGTCACGTACTTTTTCCCCTTCTTTTTCTAATGCAAATTAAGTAATATTGTTTTCTTCCTGACACCTTCTTCAACTGCTTACTTTCATTTAATCTCGGATAATAAATTTTTTCAGAGCACTTAGAAAAATGAATTTTTCCAGTTTGCACTCCAGTCAAATTAATTTCCTACAATAAAACGAAATTTTATTTTTATGGAATGAGTATAAAATTGTATTTGAGTGTGATTTTATTGTTAATCGATATTTATTTCTGAGAAGCTTATTCACGCAGATAAATTCATTTCTTTAATTATGATTTTTACGATTTTGTTAATTATGATTTCTTTAATTATGAGACTAATCTGGCGTACCTCAAGTATTAAAAAAATGGTTTTAAATGAAAAATGAGAAAGACACTTCTGATCGAAGTCTGGCCCTTCTGGCTGTTCCTGACCTAGTGACTCGGAGAGGGGGGCTAATAGAAGGGGATTCAGAGGGAAAGAGACATATCATTCTTGTTAAGAGAAAAAAGGGGATACAAAGTGTAGGAGAAAAGAAGGAAAGAAGGAAACACTCAAGTAGAGGCTGACGCGGCTTTACGTGCTGACATAATGGCCCTTGTCTTGCCTTCATCGCATACTCTATTGAAGTTGCAACCAAGCCACCTACGTACCTACGATTGTACCGACACTTCCGTCGTTAGAGCATTTGGCTGTAAAAAGTCATCCTTTTTTGTTCAGTAATTATTTCAAATCTCCTTATCTCGAAACTCGTGAAATTTTCACTAAATCTAACACTCCAGTCTCTAATCCTCCTTTTTTTTCTTCTATCGCATTGAAATTCCTACCATTAACAAAGTATGTTAAAAAAAATACTAAATTGCGAATATTTTTTAATTTAAAACTCTATCTTTCATAGCGAAGATTTAATAACAGTGTCTTTGATTCTTCTATCGATTCGTCCTAGTTTTCTTTACATTTTCTGATACTAACGAACTATATACATGTTTATGAGGAAAATGGCCTTTGCATGATAACTTAATTATGGAAAAGCTTCAGGTCTTCAGAGACTTCGTAAAGTTGCTTATTTTAAGATGCTTCTGGAGGAAATAATTGATGAAGAAACTATAGGAAAGAATCCAATTTAGACCATTAAAAATTAACGATTTGGTTCGATTTTAAAGAGCTTTTAAATACGTTTTAAAAAATCAGCGATGTAAAATTACATTTGAATGCAGAAGTCATTCAATCGTGACATATCCCAGATTCCTATCGGCGAAATCCTCCATGTATCGACGCTTTTCACCCTCAAGTTTACACAGACGCGACTTAGTTTGTAATACGATTCGCGTTAGGAATACGAATCTGATGCATTTCTGCCTCCAGCAATTTCCTCTAGAGATTGGCGCATTGAATTCTTACCTCACATTAAGGAAGTCACTGTCGTGAGTCTTATCAACACACGAGTCCCAGAACATTAAAATACTCAATCCTCACCTAAGCGCCTGATTCCTTTCAAGTATTATATTTTGAGGGCTCTACTGAAATACTTTTCTAGGATTAAACTATTTGAGAAAATAGTACCGGAAAATCATCTAAAAATTATTATTAAGAAGCAAAGAAGATTTTGACAGAAATGTGGGTAAATATCCGAAGTTTAGGCGATTCTACGATAACGATCAGAAGATCAGAACAGTTGCAATTTATTGTAGGCCAGCTTATTTCTCGGACGCCGAGGACTTGACCTAATACTAGTTCCTGCTTGTCGATTATTTATGTGAGGAATGAGACTCTGCAACTCACTCGTGTTACAAGGCATCACCCTTACATTATTTAGCGGAAAACCTGTCCTTACAGAGATTCATTCGGTGAACAACTTTCTCGGTTATTTCACCATAATATGTTTAAGGAGAGAGCCGACTTGGTCACGCTATAAATCCTGTAGCCATATCTACTTATGACAGAAAAGTATTTCCGTCCTCGGATCTTCTTCACATCATGAAAAAGTCAACATAAATCTTTTTTTATCTCCAGAAACATTTTTAAAAAGTGTATTCGGAGCTTTCGAAGATGACGAATTTGAAGATTCAATTATCGGTGACTGTTTTTTGAGCTTTTAAATGAAACTACTAAGGCTCGTTTGAAATCAACTTCCATTGTTCGTCGACGTTGAAAATTGATTGCCCTAGGCGACTGACTTCGATTTTTATCCTGTTTTCATAGTCTGAACATTTCGACAGCAATTTCTCACTTTTCTGCCTAGCCGGAGGCGTCATGATCGACTGATTGAAATCGAATACGGGATAACAAGGGTGAAAGTCGTAAGAAGCCAAATTTTCAAGAACTTGTTAAAAGTTGGCTAGTTAAAACTTTGCTCAGACGAAATTTTTTTCTTCTGTCTTCTTTGAAAAGTTCAGATGTAATTAATGAAAAAATAGGATCTCAACAAATCAAACAACCTGAATAAGTGACAATTTGTTTAAACAATGAAATAAATTTACTTTATCACATCGGCACTGTTTCTCTAAGTTTCTCCAGAAAAATCCTAAATCAAGAATTAATCATCATTTATAAATATTGATGTTTTTGACGATATCGTAAATATAAGAAAGTGTAGAATTCTTTGTTCATACAAGTGTTTCCATCTCTTGGTCTACTTTTTTACTATTTCAAGTAGTACAAATCGTGCAGGTCAGACATGTTTCCCTCTAACCGAGAGTGGCTGAAGCTGAACCAGAACCAGAATCAGTAGAGAAAGGGTGGATAAGATAAACTTTTATTGATTTCCTCTGTCCTTGAGATATTTAGCACAACGTGACCTATTTTTATCGACTGTTGAACTCGTAGAATACACGATATACATCAACAATGTAAATTTTCAGTAACAAGAACAAAATGATGAATAGCGCTGCAACGATATTCAACTACCTTTGTCCTCGAAAATCTAGCTCGTGTTCTACAAATATCTGCTAGGGCGATTTACATTTTCCCTGCATTATATTATCGTTCCAATCATTTCCCACCTTCTTCATTTAACAGCGGAAAAATTCAAATCGGAATCTTCTCTAAAACAAAGCCATGTAACAAAATAACCGAAATACATACATTTTTATTCTAAATCTGATTGTCTTAAAAACTGTGCTTATTATAAAAACTATGCTTATGCTGATTTCAAAATTATACTGCTTGTCGACCCTGAGGAGCATTTAATTTCAAAAATTTGTCTTTCCACCCTCTAATCCTAAATCTTCATTCATGGAAGCAATCATTTTCTCCCCTTGTGTATAAAAATGTACATAAAAAGATGTTTTTTCATTTCCGAGACATCATGACTAATACAACGCTCTCAAGCCTAAAATCATATTATCCCCTTCGTATGACAAACATCCAGTGTTCCTCCTCCTCCGGCTTGCGTACTTCCTGTTTTTTTTTTTTTTGTCATTGTCGACTCGTCCTTGCGATATCGAGCGCCTCCATTGAAAGCTCTCACCAAGCATCGAGTAGCGACCGAGTTAGGCAAGTTCGCGCATGCGACAAAGCTTTCTTCAGACCCGAAAGCCAGGCAGCTTCAGCAATCAATACGGCAATGGCCGACACTCGACGGCCAGTCAGGTGCAGTCAGGGCTCATCTCTCGTGTGGTTCACGTCGCGCAACTTGTCATTTCACAGTAAATTCACTCGACATCATCTACACCCTATTCTTGATTTGCACAATCAAGCCAAAATCTCCCATCATCAACTACATTCTCTCAAACATCTCTCAACTCAAAGCAAACAATTGAAAAATATTACTAAACATCGAGAGAAAAACCAGGGAGAGAAATCAAAATCAAGAGAGATACAAGGGAAAAGATAAATACATCTTTCGAGAAAACCCAGAGGTAACTGACCCTGCGCAACAATACTCTCACCGGCGAAGTGCTTCGACCGGCCTGAAACCTGGGAAAGATTCAGCATCATCAATAGAAAGACAAAAGATATCGATATCAAAAAATTATCTCAAGAGAAAAATCAGTCAAAGTGATTAAGGAGGTTCCGATTTCACCATTGAGGAGACGTTTCAAGATTGGCGGAAGGACGAGTCTTGCAAGAAGAAAAAAGGGGATTTATTGTAGGGGCGGGACTGATCCTTGTTTAAATTTTGAATTAGGGACTCGAAGGTCCCGTGTGTTGGATTCGGAAGTGAGATCGAACAACCGGTACGACGATCGAGTCAATAGGATCGTGGAAGGCCGTGAGGCTTCTCCGACACCTGGTGGGTGATCGTGATTGGTCCTTTCGTGCGGATTTACGGCAAAATCCCCAAAACGGCAACCCCTCGTCGCCGTGGTTCTGCCGGGGCCCAGCAGTACGCCGGGAAAGACCGAGAGAAGGGGAGCCAGGATCCTCGGGATCCTCCACCTCCGCCAAGGCGGTCGGTGAAGAGATGGAGGAAAAGTCGTCCTCCAGGTTCTCCGAGTATCTCTTCGCCAAGATGGGCGGCCAGGACGTTTCCGCCTCGCAGGGTCCCCGCAAGGTGACGGCAGACACCACTCAGTGGATGCGGGAAAACCTACTGTTATTAGTCACCTTGTCTGGAGTCCTCCTCGGAGTGATTCTTGGTGAGATGAATCACCATTACTATTTATTTCATGATTTAAACATTTTTTTAAAACTAAATTTACAACTTATAGCTGGGCCTAGATTGGGATGTTTCAAACTGGAGATGAAACACACGGCTTGATTGTTTCATCCCCGGTATGGATCAGGTTTGGAAATTTCTAGATGGGAAAATGTTTTTTTGTATTAATTGAGTGAGATATGTTATTTTTAAACATGAATATGAATATGAACTTAATTTTAAACAATCAGGTGAAGTCTCGACTAAAATTGCGACTAGTTACCCAAAGAGTTCCTTTTTTTGCTCCCTTAGTTTTTTTAATTTAAAAATAAAAATAATTAATGTAATATTAATAAAATTATTGTTTAGTATTATATTACTATAATAAAAATATTAATAATTCATTAAAATATTATTTAAAAAAAAAAGATCTTCAAATTCGAATCTTTAATTTCTTTCTTTTTTGTTAAAAAAAAATGTAAATTTGACCATAAAAAAGAGATATAAAAAAACACAAAGTAACTTCAAAGTAACTAAAATTAAGTTACAAGTAACTGCAAAAATCGTAACTAAGTTACGTTACTTTTTAAAAAAAAGTAACTAAGTTACCCTAAAAGTTACAAATAACGTAACTTTTTAGTAACTTAGTTACTTGTAACAAGTTATTACACAACACTGGTATTAATCCGGCTTTTAAATTATATGAATTACAATTTTTTGACAAACTACTGAGAATTTAGTAAAAACTCACTAAAATACGATTTCTTGGAATCTATTAAAGTATCTTGAATTTTATACTCGTAAAACTCCCTTGAAATTCTTTAAAATCTGTTTTAATCTTTTGAAGTCTCTCCTGTATTCCCTTAAATTCCCTTAAATTCGCCAAAATCACTTAAAATCTCCTGTAGTGCTTTAAAATCTTTAAATATATTAATCATGATATTAAAATATAAATATATTTTTAAAATCCCTTGAAATTCATTAAAGTTACTTAAAATTTCTTAAAACATTGGGTAAATTGCTGCCATTCTGGTTATATTGACCAGAATAAAATTGTTACCTAAACCAGAAAAATGTCTAGTAAAAAAAATTTGGCTGAAGTTTCAGACGACTAATACTTAGACGAATTTTGTTCTTCTTCAAAAATTTTTAAATATTTTAAACGATTTCAATAGATTTCGAATAATTTGAAATGATTTCGAGAGGTTTAAATACATTTTAAGTGACTTTAAGGATTTTCAATGGATTTCAAATGAATTTAGGGGATTTAAAAAATTTTAAAGAGATTTCAGGACATTTAGGGGATTTCACGGAGACCTTTGGATATTTTGAGTAATTTTAGGAAATTAAAAAAGATTTTAAAGAGACTTTAAAGGATTAAGAAAGATTTTAAGTGATCTTCAAGGATTTCAAGAGAGTTCAATCAAATAAGAGATTTTTAAAAGAATTAAAGGATATTCATTTGAAGAAATTTGGAGAGATTTAAAGATATTATTAAAGATTTTCGGTTTCAAAACATTAAAAATAGTTTGAAATGATTTTAAGACATTTGCATAAATTTTACATGATTTTAAGGAATTTCAATGGATTTTAAATGAATTCAAGAGAATTTAAGAATTTTCAAGAGATTTCAAGGAATTAATTCTATAATGAAATTAAAATTCAAACTAAATTCCTTAAAATCGTTTAAATTATATCAAAATCTCTTGAAATATCCTGAAATCTCTTCCAATTCCCTTAAATTTGTGAAAATCAGTGAAAGTTCTTGAAATCTTGTAAAAACACAAAAAAAATCTTTTGATAACCATTACAAAACTTTTAAAAATCCCTTTAAATACTAAAAATCAATCAAAATCTTTTAGCATCCTTTGAAATTTTCTAAGAGTTAATAAATCTAAATTTAATCAAGTAAATCTCTTGAAATCCTTTAAAGTCTCTTTAAAATTCTATGAAATCTAAAAATTGTAGGTAATGCTGGGTATAATATAAATTTTAGGTTTTTGAAACTGGAAAATTTTTATTATTGATATTTTTATTTCAATAATTCTAAAAAAAATCGTCAGACTAAAACGTCTGAAACTTCAACTAAATGTAAAAAAAAGAATTTTTGTAATTAAAAATATAAAAATCGTATTAAAATTATATTTGTTTTAAAATGAACTGGATTGAACCCGAAAATCTCTTAAATTGATGCCGGTGAATCATCTTTCTAATTTACCATGATATATTTCTTTTTAATTAATGGTAATCAAAGTCAATACCAAAGAGTCAAGCAAAGAGTTTAGAATGTACAATTCCAATAGTCGGAACGAATTTTATTGGGTAATATAATATTTTGTAAGCATGAGAGTGTACTACTTTAATTGAAGTAGATTTTGGCTCACGTCTCAAAACTTTAGTTGCCTTTGTATATAGAATTAAACAGATATCAGTTATTCGATTAGATGATTTTCATATTTTGAATAAATCGATTAAAAATTAAAAGAAAATAAATAAAAAGCAATAACATTATTTTTTAAATAAATTCCGTTATCAAGATTAGTTACACTAATAACTTATCAAGTTATTGTGGACATTGAATAGAAATTGTCAATTTTGAAAAGTTACACTGAGAAAATAATACTCTGAAATCAATAAATATACTTTTTAATCCATACATCTCTTCCAAAAGCAGATATTTTATTGATTCAAATGTATATACTTTAAAATGTCATTAAAAATTCATTTGAATCAATAAAATATCTGCTTTTGGAAGAGATTTATTGATTCAAAAATATAATTATATTTCATAGTTTCTAAAATCAAGTTCAAACTGCTTTTTAAATAGAATAATAAAACTGTATTACTAACAATAAGCTATATCAATACTTAATTTCATTAAGATTCATTTTAAGTTATTGAATATATATATGCATATTAACTGTGAGAACAAAGTCCAAGAATTCGTTTAAAGATTGCGTAAGACAAATCCCGTGATAATGTCAAGTGCAACAGTTCTGCGCAAAAAACTAAATGATTCGCATACTTGACCTACTGCTTTATTCAAAAATATTTCTTAAAGTTTTACATTGGCTTAAAATATCATTGGGATTCTAAGTGGGCGAAATTTTCCTAATATTCTCAACTTTTAAGCAGTAGACTTCTTATTAATGATGTTTATTTAAAATTTATAGAGATAAAGAAAAAGAAATAAGAATGTAACGTTTGTCTATTCCAGGGCTTCCTAATCGTCAGCTTGTGACGTTTCAGAGGCCATTGTCGTTATAAGTCACAAGAATGTCTATAGCCCTCCAAATTTCCAAATCCCCAACCCACTTTTCCACATCAGAGACTGCAATCTCTCACCCCGGGGTGTAAAATTGTACTTCTGACATTTTGAGAGACTATCTACTAGATACCAACTTAATTTTCTGACACGCATGACCCAGTTCGAAGTTAGTCCTGATTACGTAAAGTCGGTCACGTTATCCCGTTAAAAGGTGTCAATCACAGTGCAGGTTTCTTTCAGTCTCATCTAATTAACAATTATTACTCGAGCGCAAAACGAATATGAGTGGACACGATAAGCCAACAATTCTATATTCATACAGATACCACTTGTACCATTCTACCATTGATAATCCCTTACCAGCTGACTTACAAATGTCAAGGTCAAATCTGTACCATATTCCACAACCCTTTATTTGGCTAGGGAAAATAATTTTAGCGCACAGTCTTTTGAAATTGTGTTTTTCTGAAAAACGTAGAATTGCAGGAAGCGTGGGATTTTACGTAAAGTAAAAGACTTTGATTAAAGAGATAAAAAAAATTTGAAGGGCAGATAGAAGAGAATATTTGGGCTATAACAGAGAGAAAATGCTTCTAAGTGAGAATAATGGACTTCATACATAAAGCTCCTTTTGTGTCTTGAAATATAAACCTTCTTTGTAAACGAGTAGATGTGTTTTTTATATGTATTTATAATACTGTTTTAGAATTCTCATTCTTTATTAAAACTACCTTCAAACGTAGTTTTTCACCGAACCAGGCTGAGTTGAGAGCTCATCCATTTCATGAGGCTATTTCCTGTCTGTAACTCATGTGAAGGAAAAATGAAATGCATCCTGAGAATATAGGTCGTTGAAAAAAGCAAGCTTGCTAAATCCAAATTATGAATTTTAAAGGGATATGAAGTTTTCAGGGAAATTACAGGGAACAATGATGAGAAAAATGAATATTATTTCTTTCTATAAAATCCTAATAGTTTTTAGAAGTAAGAAAATATCTAAGATTAAATCAGTTATTTAAAATAGTGTTATATATTGACTCCGAAGTAAAAGAGATTTAAAAAGAATTTCAAGAGTGTTTTAGGGTCTTTAAGTGATTTAAAAATATTAAAAAGGATTTTTAGAAATTTCGAATGATTTAATGAAATTACAAGTGTCAAAAATATTTTGACTGACTACCGAACTGAGAATGTTAAGAAAGATGACTTCTTCAAATTTTCCCCCTTTCAGATGATCCGACAACAAAATTTTCATGTTTATTAAATTTTCAGGGTTCGGCCTGCGTCCCTTTAAACTCGACGACGATGCTGTGATGTTAATTAGTTATCCGGGAGAGCTGTTTATGAGATTACTGAAATTGATGATTTTACCCCTGGTTATTGCAAGTCTCATATCTGGTAAGTGCATTTTTTATTTTCAATTCCAATTTCAGAAACCAAAACTATTATTATCTAACTTGGACTCAATGACTATTTTTAGGAATATAAAACTCGGCAGATAACAGAACTCGATAATGTATACTTATAGCTTACAATCTATATTAATGAAAAAAACTAAGTCCTTTAGATGACATTCGCAGATTACTGAATTCAATTACAAAATGTTTTAATCGATCAATTCCAATCTACCGGTTTAACCACCGCTATTATTTAATCCCTAATATCAAACTAGAATCCAACATTTAAATTAATCAGGTTGATTAATAATATATTGCTAGATGATGAAATATTGAGGAAATGTTTTAAAATTTATGAAAATCCAAGACTTTTAAACTCTCAAGAATCTCGACTAATCACGCTGCATTAAAACTTGAGAAAGTCGATGAAATGAAGTGGAGAGATCGTGGGAGGAAATGAAGCGAGCTTGAGCTTCGTACCCTTGATTCTAAGTTTAAATTCAAGAGCATTTAAACGGCTGATAAAATGTCTACTTTTCGTGATTTTTTTTTTCATTGAATAAGATGAACACCTAATCGATCCGAATTTTTTTCAGTCATTAGTAGCACATATCCATTAGGTTGAAGTTTCTGACGTCCAGGCTGACGATTTTTTATTTTTAAATTTATTGGAATGAAAATATAAAAAAAAAACGTTTCCAAAACATACGATTTTTATTTATTTACTGGCAGAAATTGATATTCAGCGTTGTCCAGAATTTTGAGAGATTTCATAGAATTTAACAAATTTTTTAAGAATTGCAAAAAATTTTATTAAATTTTAGGGAATTTTCAAAGATTCTAAGAGATTTTGATTAATTTTGAGGATTTAAAGGGATTTTTTCAAAGATTTCACAAGATTTCACGAACTTTCCCTACACTGTTCCCAAGCCCAAAATTTTTATTTATTAACTAGGAGCAATTTTAGAGAATTTAGAAGAATTTGCAAAAGATTTTAAATAATTTCAAGGAATTTTAAGAGCTTTTTATAAGATTTCGAAAATTATAAAAGGATTTCAAGCGTGTAGAGTAATTTTAAAGGGATTTTTAAAAGAGTTAAAAAGAATTATCAATAGATTTTTTTCAGAGATTTCACAAAATGACAAGACATTTTAACTGATTTTAACGAATTTTAAGGAGTTTTAAAAGATTTTAAGATATTTCAAGAGATTTTAATAAAGTTTAAGGAATTTTGATCTATTAAAATGTTTTGAAATCCTTTGACGTTTCTTAAGGTATATTAAAATTCCCTAAAATGAAAAATCACTTAAAATCTCTACAAAGTGTCTGAAAATTTCTTAAAAACCCGGAAAACGTCGGGTAAATTTTTACTAGTAAAGAAATAAAAAGAACATTGATTTTCGGAATTTTTTTCATATTCTTAATCAAAAATATGCAAAAAATAAAATAAAATAAAAATTTTCGTCAAACTAGATGTCTGAAACTTCAACCCAATCACTTATCCCCTATTTAAAACTATTTTCCAGGTTCTGCGAGTTTGAATGCCCGAATGAATGGAATGATCGCCGTTCGAACTCTGGTCTACTTTATTCTGACGTCTTTACTGAACGCAATTCTCGGTGTCGTCCTAGTTCTCCTCATTCATCCTGGCAATCCAGGACTCAAGGAATCGATAACACCCTCGGCGCACGAGAGAGCTGTAAACATTTTGGACAGCCTTCTAGATCTTGGAAGGTACGACTAGTTCCGGGGCCAAATTGGCCTCGTTTCATATTACACTAAAACATAAAACACAATCATGAAATCTCCTAATCACACGATCATGTATAACAAACCTGGAGGAATTCAAGAAAATTTAGTGGAGGACTCTTCACATGAAAGCCAAGATCCTATATCTTAGGCCAGTGGAAAAAAACTTGAAACACGTCAGCGTCTGACCTTAAACTGCCTTCTATAAATTACGCGCAATATTACGTCGTGAACTTCGAATTAGACTGGGCTTCTTTTTCTAGAATTAAAAATCAATTTGTCTATATTAACTTCCCAATATTTAAAAAAAAATTCATTTCTTTGGATTTGGTGAGAAAATGTGAGAAAATTTCATGGTTGACTAATCTGGAATTTGTAATTAGGTTTATAAAAAAGACACACCAAACACGCAAAAATTGTAGAGATTCCAGACAGAAAAAAGACCTCTTCAAAAGCAATTTTAGAGCCTTGTCAGAAACTCATAAATAAAGATGAATAAGGTAATTTCTTTACAGGAAATTGATGGCAAAAAATAAAACCCCGCAATTTGATTAAATAAAGACTTTTATAGATAATAGATTCTCTTTTGTAAAATTAGTAAAGTTTTTCTTTTCAAAAACTTTATATCCAAGTGAATTACTTTCCTAGAAAATCTATATATATAATCAATTCTCAAAGCCATTAATCTTAGTATGAAACTTTGGCAATATCTGGAGATTCTAGAAATCGATATAAAGTAAGAAATTATTAAAGTAGCTATTTTTAACATTCATAGAAGATTGGAGAAAAATTTTATAGTGCAAAGAATTCATTAAATTGAAAGGAATTGGAGGTTTCTGGTAATCAGGTTGAAAGTTTAATTTAATGATTGGTGATAAGCTATTTCAAACTATGAATACAATTTATCTGATCGCCCACTTTAATTATCGAAATTTTCATTCAGCAAGGAAGAGTAAATATAGATATTGAAGCTCAAAAATATGTAAACCTTCACTGAATAAATAAGATCATACCTAGTGCGTTTGACGGATTTCTCAAGCGGAATCATTTATATATGATATTGAGTAGCTTTTAATGGGCACAAAAATAGACGGTTTATCGACCGCGTGTATTTTATTCATATATCGGTGGCTGCGCAATTCATCACCACATTGTTAAGTTTACAAGGACAACGTACACGAAAAAACACAATAATATTTATCTCGAAAAAAAAATATTTCGACGAAGAGCCTCAAACTAGAATAAATTTTAATATTCTTAAAATTTCTCATAAAGATTCAGAATATTCTTTTATTCCTATTTCAGGAACATGTTTCCAGACAATCTTTTCCAAGCTGCCTTTCAGCAGGTAAGAAATTGAAAATACAAGAAATTCCGAAATATCCTACAATTCTGATTAAATTCTAATTATATCTCTTCTTTTAAGGCCCACACGGTTTATATTCCAAAAAAAGTGTCCTCTCAAAACTATACAGAACATCAAGAAAATCCGGACTCGATACCAGAAGAGAATTTGATAAGAGTGATTCAGTATAGAAGTGGTACCAACACGTTGGGAATAGTTTTCTTTTGCCTGGTCTTTGGTACCTTTCTTGGAACCCTTGGCGAAAAAGGTCAAGTTGTGATAGATTTCTTCAAAGCTGTCTTTGAAGTTATCATGCGAATGGTTTCTACTGTCATGTGGTAAGTTGATCTTCCATTTGCTAATAAGTAATCTTCCCTCATCTTTATTACTCAGAATTAATGAGTCTTTCTCATTAATTAACTTAATAATTAACTTTCTTCTCCCAGGATGACTCCAGTTGGAATCACATCAGTGATTGCAGGCAAGATCCTTGGAGTGGATGATTTGGCTCTGGTGATGTCTCAACTTGCTTGGTTCATCGTGACAATCGTCATTGGAGTTTTCTTGTACCAACTGGTAATCATGCAGCTGATCTACTTGGCGATCGTAAGGAAGAATCCTTTCAAGTTCTACGCAGGCCTCGCTCAGGGTACTCTCACCGCCTTCGCCATGGCATCAACGTGAGTCGCCGACCTTCTGTTCCCATCCTATCTTCAAAACCATCACGCCTGAACCTCTCAGGGCCTCGTTTTTATTTTTCCCTTCTCACAAAGAAAACTTCACGAGCTTCATCAGCTTTTTCTGTTCCAATTTCTTCTCTAATTCTTTTTCTTTCATTAGCTTCGTTCCCAGCTTTCCAGTTCCTTTTAACTACTTCGATTCAATCCTTAATTTTCTTTCCTGTCTTCAACTCCAGCCAGCTTTTTCTTCTAAGCTTTAATTTTATTCTACTATTCAATTTTTAAAACCCTAGTCCCTGAGTTTACTGTTAAGCAACTTTGGAAGGTGAATTCTCACTATTTCGACTCAAAAAGAGATTTAGAATAAATTGAAATTTGAAGGAGTTAACATCTTCAATGAACCCACCCACAGAAAAATTAGTACGTCCCACTGACCACGCCCACATCTTAACTACACTATCACTGCCTACTATCCACCCCTGCAAATAAAATGCAATAGTATTTACCATCAACTAGTAGTCATGCTAGCAAATTAAACACACTGGAAACTCCTAAAAAGGAAAATACAATGGCACCGGTTACAGGCCTCGCATAAAAATAAAATATCAGCACCGCCCACTGGACACGCCTCAATAAAACTCACTGGCATCGCCCACTAACCACGCCCATAAATAAAGTACATTGGTAATATCCAGTAATTATATGTAACAATAAAATTTACTAATATCGACTATTAAACGCTAAATAAGTAAAATACAATAATACTGCTCAAAAACCATGCTGAAAAATTAAATCTACTAGTAAGGCCCACTAGCCGCTTTTATGAATGAAAATAACCCGTTACCACCCACTAAACACGTTTATCTATAAAATGCACTGGTATCAAATATAATAGTAATAAAATAAACCGACACCGCCCACTGATCACACCTACGAATAAAAATTCACTGGTACCACCCACTGACTACTACCCACGCTATTTTTTCCAAAGTTATTTAACTGTAAAAATGGAGACTCAGGAATTTAAGATTTTTTGAATGAATAGCAGCTTTACTTTTCTGAATTTCTTTCCCAGTTCTAGTTTTCCACGATTTTTGGGTTTTTATCATTTCGCATTATATTTTTCGTTGTTTTTTTATTATTGCTTAATCCTCTCGGAGTGCACGTTGAAGTGTGCCCAGGAGATGATTGATGAGAGAGAGTATGTTTCAGCCAGCCAAGAGGAGGCTTTGCGAGGCCGTGGCGGTCCTTGAATCTTTCCCAATTCTCGGATTTAGTTTTTCATAACATCTTCAATAGCTTGTGAATCCCTTTCGTAAATATTCTGACATGTAATTTTATGCGTTTTGTCAATTTCATGCATTTTATAACTTTTTTATAAAAAAAATGGAAATGTTATGAGAAACTAGCCGATTCCGTTTTCCAATAACTAAACCCCTCCCAGACATTCGCATTGCTCACCATGGGAGTTTGCCATCTCCCTGAGAACACGAGAGAGGTATGCAGCCCGGCTGGCACTTAGGATGTCGACTCCATTCGGACCCACTTGGTGGAAATCAAAACCGAATTAAAATCAGTGATGTATAGTCTATATTTACAGAGCTGGGCACTTGATTAAAATATTAAAGTTTAGAATTCATTGCAAAGTGGAAAGGATTCCTTCCAGGAAAAAATAATTGAATCTGGTTCCGTCTGACTGATCCGATTGTTTACCTTGAAATTAAATTAAAAATTAAAAATTACCTTAAAAAATATTTTAATATTTAGAATTAATATTCATAATCTCTCAGTTAACTAATTTTACTTATTTTATATCTCTTCGGAAAAGAGATTACGTTTAATTAAATACTTTTGATTATACTTCGTTTTCTACGTTGAAAGTTTATTGCCTGATCAAAATATTGTGACCACAACCATATTTATCAAAAAAATATAATTTAATAGTATATTATGCACCGAGAGAGAAAAAGTTCCTCTCCCTAAGGCTCACATGATATTTTTTTAAATAAATACATAATTTCACCTATTTTTCACACCTATGAAGCTAAAGTTATATTTTTTACCCTCTAGAGAGTAAAAATTATTTACACAACACTTTTTTCCCCTAGGGAGTAAAAAATAAAACTTTAGTCCCACATAGGCATAAAAAACGACTAAAATCCTGCATTTTATATAAAAAAACTTAATATAAACTAAAATATGAATACGATGAAATATGAAATAAGTCTGAATATCTTAGAAATGCTTTAGGTCTAATCACATCTGATACAAATTGTTTCTAAATGAAAATTTTTAATTCTAAATCACGCTTGAATTAAAATGAATACACCAATACAATAAAAACCACAATAAAAGTAGATATATAATATAAAATTGATTTTCAAAGTGCCCAGCTCTGTGACGAGACTTTGGATAAAATTAATAACTCAATGAAATGAAATAAATAAAATGTCAAAATCTAAAGTATGACACTAAGCCATCTTATTACATGACTGAAGCGAGTTACGAAACCGCGAAAATGGTAACGTAACATCGCGAGTCGACTGACTCCGTGTCAGCTGGACTGATTCATGCGTGGAAGCCTAGAAGGTTCACCTCGTCATCCTGCTGCCAATTTGATAGGTGGCAGGAAGAGGCTTCCTGCCAAAAATGTGTCTACTTAAGTCTATGAAATATGTGACCGATGAATTGGGAAAATATCGTTTGTTCGCCTCGATTTCATTCTTGCAGGAATAAAGATGATGATGAGGAGGATGTCCAGTAAGAGGAGAATGGAACGAGCGGAAGGATATTTTAATTCTCTAATCGAATCTTTAATTCTCTAATTGCGTATGAACGATTATTTTCCCGGTTTAGAGTAATTATCGTAAGCGTTCTCTACCCCATTTTCCAATCCCCGGACTTGGAACGAATTCTCTGATTACACGAGATACGAATTCCGTCCATTCATCCCGTCTCTCATCCCAGTAAATTATTGATCAATGATATCTTTTTTGATAAAAATCTTCAATTTTCATAATATTTTCAATGTTAACAAATAATAGATAGGACCTATTTTAGGTGGAATTTCTTCTTTTCTGAATTATCTGCAGCAGGGCCTATTCTAAGGTCCAGTTCTCCACGGATCTTGTGGGGTCTAATTCATAAAGAAACGTTGATATTTACTTATTTATATTTTGGTTATCTATTTATCCTTGTCACAAAGCGTCAATTTAATGTCAAATCCGACCATATTTTACGTAACGCTTTTAGAAAGGATAGAAAGGAGACAGAGTTCAAAAAGAACTTTTATGCCCTTCTTAAGGGAAATTTCGTGAAGTGATCATAACATTTAATGGTAGAAATCCCTCTAAATCTTTAAATTCATCAAAATCAATATCACGATAAAAAGCATTCTTTTTAATAAGAGACCGAATTTAAAATAATATTACAAATCCTTACAGGCTGTATTCTTAAAAATGATATCAGTAAAAATATTTTATTTAAAACTAAAAGAAACGGGGGAAGAGTTCAAAAAGAAAAGTTCAAAAATTGTAAAAAAAAAAGCGTTACGTAATAAATAAACGACTCCTTATAATATATATAAAAAAATTATTTGCTTCTAAAAAATTCAAAAAATTGGCATGGACACGAAAAATAAAAATAAAATTCCTAATATCAAATGCCACTTTGAAAGCTAAATCTAATTTGGAAATTGTACTTATGTAATTGGGATTTTAATCATTAAATAAGAGTGGGGAATCAGTGATTCGTGTAGTTCTGAATTTTCCTCGGAAGAGGCCCTGATAAGACAATAGATTATAAAAGATTATAACCACAGCAAGCAAGGTTCATTAACTCAACATTTCTTGTGTGTGGATTAACTTTTTCCAGAAAGAATACTCTGTTACACTGTGCCTGAGAGACTGTGTGTCTCACAGTGTGTCTCACTGTTTGATATCATGATGATGTATTAGAACGCGCGGCACGCGGCATTTGCAGGTGGTCCGTACCTTTAGGGGTCCTGGTAAGTAACGATGGCCGCAAACGAAGATATGAAGTTGTTTGTTTCAGAAAGACGTGACCTTGATGACGACTTTCATCATTTACGAATCTCCGACTAATGATTCATTAATTTCCAGTGCATTCCTAACATGGTCAATTGGTCATTCTGGCTAAAAAGTTCAATCAGTCAAGAAACCCTAATTGGCTAATTTTATTCGTCTAAAGAAAACAGTTTCCTTTCTCTTTTCAAATTAGGGAATCAGTTCGGTATGAGAAGATTAAATTGTCAAAATTCAAAGAGTGCTTTAACTAGAAAGCAAATAGAAAATTCAAATAAATTCAAATAGAAATTGACACTAGCGAGGAAGGGCCAGAATGACCGGGTCTGCGTTGCAGAGCGTGCGAAGCAGTCATCCTTTTTAACTTAACGGAAGGACTCTTCGTGATCTTTTCTAACCGAGGTTTGCACAGGGCTGCCGCACTTCCGGTGACATTCCGACTGATGACTGATAAATTGAGGGTTGACCCGAGGGTCACCAGGTTCGTTCTACCGATTGGATGCAATATTAACATGGATGGTACTGCTCTCTTCGTGGCTGTAGCCAGCATCTTCATTGCCCAGATGAACGGGATATACCTTGGATTTGGCGAAATCATTACGGTCATGTTAGTATGACTTTTTTATATTTATTTTATAATCAATAGATCCTGAAGACATCTCTGAAGACTTTAATAATAAATTGTTGTTTTTCCTGGAAATTTGTAGATTAACATCCACTGCAGCATCAGTATCTTCAGCATCTGTACCAAGTGCTGCCTTGGTATTGCTATTGGTAGTGCTCAGTGCTATCGATGCTCCTTCACAAGATGTTTCCTTACTATTTGCCATTGACTGGTTTGTGTGAGTATAAGCATTTATTATTGAAAACTCTATCGATGAACGCCAATCTAGACAGAAATTTTTATTTTAATAATTTATAATTAAATTCAGAGATCGAGTGAGGACTACGAACAATATGTTGGGAGACTGCTATGCAGCTGCTGTCGTAGAACATTTATCGAAAAAGGAGCTAATGGCTTTGGACGCTGCAGCATATCAAGTAATTAATTAAATATTATGCAATTTGATGAGACATACTTTTATTCAATGGCATGTATATTTTTCTGACCAAAAAAGTGTCTATCTACTGATTTGAAACCATTAGAGAAAATGCTTCTTAAAGAAAAAAATATTTCACAAATGAATTGCAGAGGAATTAGCAGAATTCAAAATCTAGTGAAATATATTTTTCTTTTTGTTCTAGTCTGAGACTATCCTGCCTACAACTATTGCAAATGGTTGCATCTCAGCTAATAGGGTTCCAGATCCTGACACAATAGTTGTCGAAATGCAAGACGAAACGAGGATATCTGGCATCGCCAAGTAAAAAAGCTTGTTGGTAGGGCTAGGCTTAAATTATATCACAATGAATCACGCATGTCGCTTTTGTATTAAATATGCTTCATACTCATACCATAAAAATAATATTATTGTATTGAAAATTTAATTTAAACTTGCTTTGCCTCATTTATTATATTTTTTCATTTATTCATCAATCATTTTACTAAAAAAAAAATTAATTCAGTAATTTCAATATATTTAGACCAATATTCTTTTTATATCAAACTAATTGCGAATTATTACAATTTTATTAAAAATTTTATTCTTAATCAAAACACAAAAGATTGTTTTTGAGATTTGTAGTAATTGAAGACAATTTTATATTATTATTAGTATATAAATGAAGCAATAGGTAGCAATATTAATTCTTGTATTATCTTATTGGTCAAATCATCAAAAATTTTGTGTAATTTTATTTTAAATAAAAAATAATGAATCCAATTTTTTTGACTAATTTTTTATCTTCACCTGAACTCAGTAAATAGTCTGATCAACTCATGTGCACTATTATTCATAATTACTTTAATTATTCACAATCGCTTACTTTTTTTTTCTAATTTAGTTTTGTAATGTAGTCTTCATTAAAATTGTTGGAAAGTTGCATCAACTTTCACTTTTGCCAATTTATTTATATTAATTTAATTTAAAGCAAATTTAGTAACTATTTTTCGCAACTGAGGTGGAAAAATAAGTGAAGGCTCTATTTTTTCAGCAACAACCCAGAGAAGATAACAAAATCAGTGACCGAAGAAACTGTTTGACAACTATTTAACTAGATGGACTCTGTTTCAAGTATTCGGTTATCAATAATGAAAAAAAAAATGATAGAGAATTTCTCTTCGGAAAAGAAAAGTTTGATTGTTAAAACGTTTTTAGGACTACACAGGGAATCGACTCTTTTAGAAAAGACTCGCAAGCGAGTTGATTCGGGGTCAATAAATATCAGAAATTGCCAAGATAATAAGTCTATAATCTCCGGATGTAACTCAAAATATCGTGATAGTTTCGATGATAGATTCGTAATTGTTAAATCAGCCTCATATCGGCCTTTATAACAATAAAAAAAGGCACATGGAAATGGATAAAAACGAGATTAATTTGAGAAAATTTCTCAAAATAAGAATAATTTTCGAAGATCGATAAATAATTAATGATTGACAATTGATGATTAATAACTGATCATTTTGAATTATCACAATTGATGGTGATATAATTAAATTTAACTAGTGATAATAAAATAATACTTGGTACTGAATGATTAATTAATGACTGATAATATATACACTAAATGTTTAATGACTGGTGCCTAGTGATTGATGACTGACAAATTCCACTTGATGTTTAGTGATTTATAATTGATGAATGATAATAATAATCACACAAACATTAACTAAAGGTCGATGATTAATAATTAATAATTAAAGATTTTGAATGATTGTTAACAGACCGACATTAAAGGGAAATACAATATTGAAAGAAGAAATAATAAAAAATATCATACTGACAATAAAATTGGCGAAATTCATCTTTTTAATTTGATTTAATTAATGATGCTATGATTTATATTAATTATAAAAATCTTTGCAGTTAATGGTCAGTATATTATCTGAATTTCTATTGAATAAACGGTTGATAAATAACTCCTGATGAAAAATGAATTCTTGACATTGTAATTGATCTTTGAAGATCCACAATTTGTTATTTAAGGTGTGAATTTTTATGTGAGAATTTTGATGTGAGAAATTTTAAGTGAAACATTTTATGTGAGAATCTTGATGTATAAGATAATGAAGACCTACTTGTTAAAAACAATTATTAAATTTCAATTAGGGCTAATTAACAATGAATGACTCAAGATTCCTGGTGAAAATTGTAATTAATATCTGTTTATCACCTATTATTGAAAACCAAAGATTTTTATTAACTCACAACCATCTCTTTTATTCGTTTAAAAAATCATCTCAAATAGTCTCGTTTTTATCCCACTTCTATAAACTGAAGCTCATACATTATACTCATTGATCAGATCTCCAGTCAATTTTATTAGGAACAATATCAAATTCATTGCTATGGTCAATATTAGTTGTGCTCACAAAAAGAAGATAGAAATAAGACAAGTATTAAAGCCATAGATTGTTATCAAAAAAGCAGAAAAAAGAAGGTTGTTCCAGGTACAAATACAGAGTTAAAATTCATTCAATTAAATGATTAATTGAAATTATCTCTTGATTAAGGAACAGCCTTAGGGCTTGAGAATATATATGCATAATTCTGTAAACTTCCTTCTGGAAGATGGTCAATTGAATGGAGTTATGATAATTTTGAAAGATATTTGGAAAGTTTTGACTGTGTCAAAGGAGAGAAATTTATTCTCAAGAAAAGAAAATGTAGGCACTAGAATTGAAAGTAATAATTAAAACTTTTTTCATAATTTTAAATCTAGTATCATTTTATACGATGAATTTGGTCTAATTTATAATAATTCTGTGTAATACCGTCGAAATACGTAATTAAAAATATAAGTAAATTGTATATTTTCTTTTCTTAGGCACAATTTCTCTTCAATTTCATCGCGTTTGGTGTACCCCTTCATCTACAGAAAACAACTTATCATTAAAAAACGGCTACCTTTTTGGATGAAAAAAATTAGAAAGACTTTTTTAAGACGTATTATGTTATATACAAACACACATTAAAAATGCAATTTTCTCATTGTTGCACACTTCTGCAGCCTCTTTGAAGACCAACAAATTATTACTAGTTATTATTTTAAATTTATCAAAAATCAGTTAAATAATATTCTTTTTCTCTTGAATAAAATGAGAAAACAGGCTGAACCTAATTTTATATTTTGATTTTCCATGAGTCATTTTCTTCATAATCATTAATGTATATTGTACTTCTTAAATTAGTCGTTTTTTGCGATCGATCGTTCTAACAATACCGAATCGAATAAAATTATTGTGCCTTATTTCAAATGTACCAATTGAGGTGCAATGAAAGTAAGTTTATTAGTTTCGAGTTCGTTCATCCGGTGTTTAAGTCTCAGCAGTAGACGCGCGTTCAAATCAAGAATTAAAAAAAAAAAAGATTAAGGAAGCGTTAATGTTGTTTCCCTTCCCCCGCAAGAAAAATCAAAAAGTAGCCAGGCGGAGGAATCCACCCTAGATATATGCATATTCTGTAGTAGAAATTACAGCAATTATGTAAAGAAGGTGCGGCAGACGCGCGTTTAATTGTCGGGAAAAGCATATAAAATTTTCAGAGGGTCCAAAAAAAATTATGAAAAGAAACTGGAGAATTTTTAAATATTCTGATTCTAAATATTCATCCAATAAATTTTCAGTTCTCAAAGTTTTTTATAGTAGCATCCTTTATTTAATCTTCTTCGCATATTTTTTTTCGCGGTATTACTTTTATGAAAAAGAGAGGTAATTTTTATTCTGGAAAAAGTAAATTACTTTTAAAAGTACTGAAAGTATTGGTGATCCTAGCGATAAATTTAAAGTAAGAAAAGGAAAAAAATGTGGGAGGGTGAGAACTGAGAGAAAGGATGCACGTATGTCCATTGATTTTGTCCTGGCGCACCTTTTATAACTGCACGGTAGAATAATATTCGCCTTTGCCAATGTTTCCATATAGCTATTAGCGAAATATCTATTTTATAAACCGACGATCAGGTTCTACTTCAATATTCTGCCATGATAAAAGTGGTTTGTTAATCCCAAATTGCACCTCGATTAAAATCTTTTAATCGAGGTGCAAGAAGAGCTTTGATTTTGATAAGGATTTTCAACTTAAAGAGCACAAACGTGAATTTGTAAATTCTGAAGAAAGAAATTCTGATTCTGACTTTAGTGCTGCTAAGTTGAAAGGTAAGATAAAGAAAAGCACAAGCAAAAGTACTTTGCTCTTGAAGAACCAAAAAAACAAGGAACACGTCTTTCAAAACGTGAAACGATATCGTTTCGCAATATTTGTTAATAAAAATAAAGTCACAAAGACTGCGATGATGCGAGTTTTAGTGAAAAAGACGAGCGATTCCAATATGGTCTTGCTATTTGTTTATACACTTTAGAGTTAGATTAATGAACGTATATTGTAGAAAAATGAATAATCGTAAGTACAAAGTTATTTGAGCGTAGTCTGCGATGCATCGTAAGAAAGGCGAGCACGCAAAATAAATGTTATGTACATCACAACATTAAAAAAATTTGTTACTCATGCGAGCATACTGTAATCGATCAAAGATACAACTTCTGAAAAACTGTCTTTCTTCTTTAGAAAATTTTTAAATCATTGTACAATATTGTATGAATAGTTTTCACTGAAGTTATCCCATAATTAACTGCATGTAAGTTTCGTGCTCTCTATATTTAACTGACATACTACTTTTATCTTAATTAATAATTTGACTTTAGTTTCTTTGTGTAATATTACTTTACGTTTTCTGCATCTGTTATGTAAATATCACGTACGTGTTACATATCAATTTCATAAGATTCAGTAATATTCTTTTAAAAGAATACAGGTTGTAATTCGAAAGGAATTAATTAATCGAAAGGGCTTCTAGAGAAGATATGTTTTTGAAATTCAAGATTGCTGCGATGTTTCTCGTGTTAAAAGTATTTTAGAGACTGGAATTAAGAGCTTTGTGACTTTGTATTTAGCTACTGGCTAGATAAAAAGGATCAGTGAACCGAAAGGGTGCTAGAGCAAAATGTTCGAACTAAGTGGTTACATGTGTACAGAAGTAGAATTTTATTAATCATTCTGTCACTGCGTTTCATATTCAATCAGAGTGTCAGCTGTCTACGTATCACTGTACCTAAGACTCAACGTGTTGTATAACAATATCCAAGTTTATACGTGGAAACTTGAGAGCTTTTATTTCAAAATCCTCCTTATTGTTTAAAATTACCAAAATACTGATATCAACTTTTTTTATCCAAGACGATAAAACCTTCAACTTAATATACACTTTTTAAAATGATTAATCCCTAATTTTAGAAATAACTATTCAAGAAAAGAATTCAAATGCACAACAACTTCGGAGAGAAATTCTCGAAACTCTCGACACCATACACGTCTTCAATTTGTTTTTAATATTCACCGAGCCAATGTTGTTCTCAACATTCAGAGAGAATTCTCATGAATCTTTCACCACTTTTACAACCTATTATTATCAGTCAAATTCCCTTATTTTTTTCCAAGAAGTGAAGACCTCTACGAATAATTTCTAGGAATGAGAATAAATAATCGAGTATAATCAGATGAATCAGAAATCTATAAGTACATTGTACTCATTTAGTGCACATGCCTTTATTTATTATTTAGAATCGTTCGCTCTTGTCTGCAAGACAGCGGATAAGGAAATGCTTTAAAAATTCTATAGCTGCATGCGAGGTCGATTTATAATCATATGTACGATCAGACGAATTGGAAGTCTACTCGCATATTGTATTCGTTTACGACTCACACGCTCATTTATTATAAATAATTGCTCGCTCTAGACTTGATGGAAGAGAATCATCAGAAAATACAGTTGAGAAATTCTTATTCTCCATGCGAGTTCGATATTAGAAATAAATTCCCAGTAAACAAAAAATAAATAAAGAAGAAAATAAAGAAACAAGTGAAGAAAAATGCCACAAGAAAAATTTGAGGATTATGTCTATATAAATCAAGTGTGTTTGTCGACTGTTGGACTCTGGCCTCTGCCTGATGGAGCACCAAAATGGCGATATTATCTCCAAAATGTTCATATTTTCGTCGCTTATATTTTACTATGGTTCATAGGTGTGATACCCGAAGGACTGGATTTATATATGGTTTGGGGTAACGTTGATGCCATCGTTGAAAATGTCTGTGTCACTATCTATATACTGAGTGCAGTCATGAAATTTTCTCAAATGATTCTTAAGAAGAACGCTTTCAAGGTTTCAACAGCTATGAAATTTCATATTGTTGGAAATGACTATTCTTATGGAATATTCCGTAATGATTAGTTAAAATCAGCAAACGGGATTTGACAGCTCCCTTCCTCTTTCCGACTGGCCAAATAAGTTTACTGCACTAAAACAAAAATATCTCATTAAGTTTCTTTAATTAAAAATTCTGATTAAAATAACCAGAATTATGTTTACTTTAATCAGAAAAAAGTAAAGGTATATCACTTTTTTGTTTGTGATATTAGCTATTCTTATAGAACATTCCGTAAGAATAGTCCGTTTCTATGAAACCATGTTTTTGTTGAGATATTTAAACTTTCAAGCACAATTAATTTACATTTACTCATTATTTATATATTTTATATAAACTGGCAGGATATGTTGGCAATCATGAAAAATGATTGGGATTATACTCTACAGAATTATGAATCGAAAGGTCAAAGAAATATTCTTCTCGAATACGCCAGTTTTACTCGAAATCTATCTAAAATTTTTG
>UCOH01004773.1:0-29096 GCA_900474275.1 Synergus japonicus | reverse complement strand
TATATATATATATATATATATATATATATCTTTGTCCATTGTTCTTTATCGGGTCCATTTCATATGTCTAATGGTCTTTATCGGGTATTTTGCATCGTCTATGCAAATAAAACGCGTTTAAACACTTTATATACGTTCACAAATAATATATATGCTATTATAAGAGCAATGTACATCTTTTAAACACTGTATATAATTGATGTAAAGAGAATAAATTTTTATGTACCGGGTGGTCAAATATTGAAATTTATAAATCACATACAGCAGCAAAATAAACAGAAAAACCAACAATTTTCCTATCGTGGTTAACATTAGTTAATGTAAGCTACACATTTAAACGGAAAATTAAACAAATGATTGCGATTAAAAAGAAAATAAGCACAAAATTATAACAACCTGGTATTGCACAAAGCACCACATTTATATACTATGTCAATTGGCTATTATCGGGTCATGTATACAATTTTGTTCATTGGCCATTATCGGGTCGAATAACTATAAAAAAAACATAATCGAGATATAACTCAATGATATGCTTCATCTAATCAATATAAGTATCAAGAGAAAGAAAAGCATCTAAGAATAAAAATATGAAAGTTACCTCACCGCAAGTAAGTGAAAAGAATATAAAAGGTAGCAGTTAAAGAATATAATAGGTCGTAGTTCATCTACATATAATCATTTCGTTCTGATCAATATTTCCAAATTCTGAAACACTCCTCAATGTGAATTTTGCTCATTTTTACATACATACAGAAAATTCGTGATGTTGATCATCTGTATGTTTAATTACAGTACTTTAGAATAACAAATACTCCTGATTCTTAATATATTTAACAATCACACTGTGAATACATCTACGTCGTTCACAATATGTGAAAATATAACTGCTCTGATGCTAGTTTTAAAGGTTATTAAATAAAATAAGCCAAATGACCTAATGAAACATTGTCCGCAAGTGGAATATATGAACATTCAATGTACATGGACGTAATGGGTTTTATTAGGGCCACTTTTTTGTGTAATGACCATTATCAGGTCGAGTAGATTAGATATATTTCTTACATTTGACGGACTGTGGTTTTGTCTGAAAAAACTAATGTAACAAGGAATCTTGCAAACACTAAAAAAAACGAGTTGATTGAGCCAACTACTTAGTTTGTAATATATGACGTTGCTATTTTATTGGTTGGGACAACCACTTTTCTTGTTTGCCTCACTATTCGGTTTCTTAGGGTAACAACTCCATTGTTACCTCAACAATCCGAATAGTACAGCCGACAAGAAAAATGCTTGTCCCATCCAATAAAATCGCAATGTCCTATACTACCAACTAAGTAGTTGGCCCAGCCAACTCGTTTTTTCAGTGAAGAACATAAAAGAATCATTATTTAAATCACTGACGTAATTAGAAATAAATCGCAACATCCACTCTATATATTTATACTCTTCGGGATTTCTTCTGATCACGAAAACCAGTATTACACCAGATACTTTGGATATATTTAGATAAACCTGACGTTTCTTTATATTATAAACGGCTTTATTTCAGCGACCTGATAATGGTCAATCGACAAATCTTATAGCCTTGAGAAAACCCACTACTTCAATATTTATTTGATAAACATATATACTATTCATGTGAAGGTAAATCATTCTATTTGATTTTAACTTAATTAAACAATAATAGAATTGTATTATTTAAAACTTAATTGAAAACCCGGAAAAATTTCTAAAGATCTGTAATTATACAAACAGATGATCAACCACATGAATGTAGATGAAATTGTAAACGATTTGGAATAAGGATGCCGTAGCAGAAAATGCAAAGCAGAAAATCATAAGAGTGAAAGAGACAGGCAGATTTTCTCTCTCTCACTCTAATGATTTTCTGCTTTCTGCTTTGCGGTTTCTGATGGTATAGAACGGCACTCTAAGTGAAAACAAAATAGCCTATGCTGACAATTGGAAAACCTCCAGGTCATTTTTGAGATATCCTTGTGATTTTCTACAATCTTTACAAGGGTACTTGTTTTATATGAAATCAAGAATACCAACACTTAACTTGACTAGACTTTAGTAAAATTTGATTCTCAAAAATAAGGCATACATAAATCAAATATTACCAGTATTACACAAGATGCTTTGGATACACTCAGGGAAGCATGATGTTCCCTAATATTACAAACGGATTTAATCTCATCGACCCGATAATGGCCAATCGACAAAAAATAAGGCCCTGATAAAACCCATTACGTCGATGTTCATTTGATAAACATATATAATTTTTGTGTGAAGGCGCGTCAGTCTACATAATTCAAATATTACCAGTGTTACACAAGATGCTTGGGATAAATTCAAATAAGCGTGACGTCTCCTGATATTAAAAACGGATTTAATCTCATCGACCCGATAATGGCGAATCGACAAAAAATAAGGCCCTGATAAAACCCACTACGTCGATGTTCATTTGATAAACATTCGACTTCCCCAATAATAAAGAAATCCAAACCAGAGTCGTTCCCGATAGTAAAAAAATTCCTTTCGTTCAATTTCTCATCAATTGCGCATGCGTCACATCAAATACCAATACAACCAATCAGATGCCGAGCGCAACACGTGTGCAGTAGTTATCAAGTGTTAATTGTAAGATATTCTGTTTACTATTGGGACCGAAATGTCTTTACTATTTGGAACATGTTACTATTGGGAACATTACTATTGGGGAAGTCGAGTGTATATAAATTTCGTGTGAAGGCGCGTCAGTCTATTTGCTTTTAATTTGATTAAATCATATTAGCATTACAAAAAAGTGGCCGTGATAAAACCAATTCCGTCCATGTAC
The DNA here is from genome assembly GCA_900474275.1 of Synergus japonicus. Classification (NCBI taxonomy): domain Eukaryota; kingdom Metazoa; phylum Arthropoda; class Insecta; order Hymenoptera; family Cynipidae; genus Synergus; species Synergus japonicus. The sequence goes on along the minus strand of UCOH01004773.1, from coordinate 26,251 downwards.
ATTTAATGTTCATATTATATTCTAGTTGCGGGTAAAGTTTATTTGGTTTATTTTATTTACAAACCTTTAAAACTAGCATCAAAGCAGGTATATATTTTACATATTCTGAATGACGGAGATGTATTCACTGTGTGATTTTTTAATATTTTATGAATTAGTAGTATTTCTTACTCTCAATGAATGCAGTATTTGAGTGCAAATATTTTCTAAATTTTTATATTTATTCGAATTTTGTAAAATAATAGGAAACAAAATGAACTAGGCGGTTCAATTATTTAGTATTTGCAGTAGTAATTGCTCCCGTTGACCCTATTACTTGAACGTTTCTGGTATTGTTCAAAGATGCCAAATATGTAGATTGGATATTTTGATTCATTGAGAATTACGTTGGTGATTTAAATAATTATTCTTTTATGTTCTTTGGAAGATTCCTTGTTACATCTGTTTTTTGGGCAAAAGCATAGTCCGCCGAAATTAACAAATATATTTATTCTACTCGACCTGATAATGGCCATTATACAAAAAAGTAGCTCTAATAAAACCCATTACGTCCATGTACATTGAATGTTCATATATTCCACTTGCGGGCAAAGTTTCATCAGTTCATTTGGTTTATTTTATTTACAAACCTTTAAAACTAGAATCGGAGCATTTATATATTTTCATATTTTGTGAACGATGGAGATGTATTCCCAGTGCTATTTTTAAATATTTTATGAATCAGGAGTATTTCATACACGGAGAAAAATGTAATTCTAAATCTTCGATATCACTGCTATTATTTCGGATTTCATTCCCAAACGAGTCTACTTTTTCAGATCCAAGATGAAAAAATATTTCAATCAAAGGTCAAATAGTAAGAATAAGTTAGTAGGCAATTATGGAAAAAAACTCTATGCCGCCTAGTGGATGATTCTATACAAAGTATAGAGCATGCACGGACTTCATACTACGATTCATATGCGAGTCTAGGAGTAGGGGCCAAGCGACCAGGGTATATCGGTAGCCGCACTGGACTCTGTCTCGGTTCAGTCTAGTGGTCAGTCCCATACTACACTCAAACAGTTTTGTTTGAAATAGCAAAAAAAGAAACAAATGCGTGTCACAAGCTTTGAAAGACTTGGCCTTCAAACAACCTAAAACATATTCTATCAAACTTGGAAACCGAATATAATTAGAAATTACATACATGTATAATCTTAAACTTATATTATTATAAAGCTGAATCAGAAAAATCGGGTTAGAAGAAAACGAAGCGCTGGAGGGAATCGAACGCGGGTCTCCGAGGCAGCAGTCGGGTGGCTTTCCATGTACCTTTAGAGGATTATAAGAATCGAATTCAAAACGTCCAATGCAGTAAACACGTGAATGAATATTGAGGTAAATTAGCTTATGTATCGTCTTCTGGAAGTATAGGACTAGACGTTTTGAAACGAGCGCAAAATGATATAAACTCTACAGTGCATTATACAATTTATACTCTGACGTATTTTTTTACCAATCTCATTCTAACTTCACATGCTAATAAGCTTTCATTTTATAATTTCCATTCCAATAATTATTCTTCAAAATATATTTCTACCTTTCAACTCAATTCTAAAATAGTTTAGTTTACTTTCATGTTGAAAAACTATAAATGTATTTTCTTAAAACGAGTACAAAACTTTGCTTTCCGATTACATTTTGTAACTGAATACAATCGTAAGACATCTTCAGTATTACTTTCTTTAATAAAATGTATAAAATTTTTACAGTTAATGGCACTTAATGCCGTTAGCACCTGAAATATTTATCAATATTTTAGGAGTCATTTTAATTTTTTATGGCTACTAAAATATCTAGGAACGAAACCTATATTCGTGCATGCTTTCCCAATTGAATAACACTTTTTAAAATTATTTAGCAGTCTTTCCGTAACCGAAATTTTCATTTTTCTCCGTGTATCCTGAAGGACTGCAGTATTTGCGTGCAAATATTTTCGAAATTTTTATAAGTATTCGAATCTTCTAAAATAAGAGAAATCAAAATGAACCTATTTAGTTTAGAAATTCGTGACGTTCTTATATTTACATGAAAAATAAAGCAAACTTAATTAAAATATATCCTGACTCTTTTAGGTTCTTTGCAAGATTCCTCTTAACAACTGTTTTTTGGGACAAAACCATTTACCATAATCCGTCGGATTTAGATATATGTATATTTATTCGACGCGACTTGATAATATCCAATTGACAAAAAAATGTCCCTTCATAAAATATTAGGATTAATTGAAATTTTCTATAATCTTTGCATTTATCTAATCGTCCCGATAATGGTCTGGTCATAAAAATTGTGGTCCGAATAAAATTCATTACGTCGATGTACATTTGTTTAAAATATACCATTTAGTTTATCTGAATCGTTGAAAAATAGTCTCTCGATATTAAAAAATTGCTTTAATCCATCCAACGCGATAATAGCCAATATTATAAATAGTTTGTCCCTAGTAAAACCCATTACGTCGATGTACATTTGTTTATGATATACTATTTTAAAATCTAGTTGCGTTTGGTAATTTCTTCTTTATTTATTTAAAATATTTCTCATGCGCGTATTTATCTTCAATTCTTCACGAACTTTTTGAAAGTGGATTACTTCTTCCAAATGAGTCTTTTTTATAACGATTTTAAGTAATTAAAAAAAATTACAAGAACCCATATTCCTACTATCCAACTTCAATAGAAAAAATTTTCTTATTTTTGTTTCCACATGTATTGATATTTGCATTCTTAGAAACAACACACAAATTTGTGGTATGGTTATTATCGGGTCAGATAAATTAATTGAATATACTCAGTTCAAGAAACACCATTCTTGTTGTAAAAAAATATTCTTACAATCAATGAAGTCCCTATAGCTTTGAGATGTATTCAACAATTCATAATATATAACCTATAAAGAATAGGATCTATTAATGGACAATTAATAAATTAAACGACATGATAAAAAACAATCAATAATCTTAAAGACCTGATAGTGGACAATTGGTAAACTGAAGGACCTGATAGTGAACAATAGATAATCTGAAGTACCTGTTAGTGGACAATAGATAAACTGAAGAACCTGATAAGCAATATTCGATAAACTTATCAACCCGATAAACACCCTTTGACAAAATTATAATATACCGGGTGAAATTTTGTATTATCAAATTCAATGATAGTACTATCAAAAGCTTCTGAAAGAAGGTGAAAGATCTTTACATAAGGTTTATTTACAGCAAGGTTTAGCCTGCTTTGAATAAATTCAGTTATAATTATAACAAATTTTCCTAAAAAAGGTTTTTTTTGAACATATTTCAAGCGCAATATATCTAATATGATGATCTGAAAAAATGTCCGGATATGTATGCATGTGTGTGTGTGTGTGTGTCACGATCCAGCAATTTCTTGAAAACGCGTAGAGATAAATTGATGAAATTTTGCATAGTTATTCCACTATATACCTTTTTTCGTAAAATTCATTTTTCCACTATAACTCCTCAAATATTGAAAATTTTGAAGCTGGCGTAAGGGAAATAAAGATTCCTTTCATCGAGACAAATCGATTAACCTATATGATTAATGCATTTCATTAAAAAATAAGGAAGTTATGTTTATTTATAATTTTGAAAGTTATTTTTTCACTCTATGTTTTAAAATAATCAAAGTTTTGAGTTGACGAAAGGAAAATAAATATTCTTTATGTCGAGACGAATCGATTGATCTGTATGATTAATGCATTTAATTGAGAAAGTTTAAAAAAAAAATAAATGATTATTTAATAATTTAATATATTGATATGTTTTTAATAATCTTTTATTTTTTTTATAATACTATCAGATTGAAAAATAAAAAAGAAAAGAAAAAGGAAGAAGGAAAAAAAAGGAAAATGTTAATCTAGGAAGAGAAGGAGAAGGGACAATTTGAAGAGTATTGTGACAAGGAGAAGGGTGGACTTGGAGGGGCAGAGGGGGTGGTTGGAAGAGTAGGAAAGAGGGGTACATTTGAAGAATTTAGGGAGAGGGGGAAGAATGAACAATGCTAGAAGAGGAACAACGTTTTTAAATATTAAAAATTATTATCTAAAATAAAGAAAAAAAAATAAAGTTAAATATATAAACTTCTTATTGCTTCCTCTATGAGGAAGCAAATCATATTTGCTTAAAGGAAGCAAAGTGCTCATTAAATGAGCACAAAAATTGATATAACTTTACAGCTAGTTATTATTATTATTATTATACTTCATTATTAAATTCAGTTAATTATTGAAATTGAGGATAACACATTACATATAAAACTAATTAAAATCTCTTTAATTCAAGTCACTTGATCTATCCGCAGTGCAAAATTGAATTCAACTGAATAGATCCTTAAGTGGATAATTCAAAAAATTTTGTGCGAACATTTCGTGAATTGCAAGTAGGTGTACAAGACTAGCAATTTTCTTTTTCGTACATAAAATTGGCATAAATAGAAAATTTCAGGTTTCAAAGAACTTTGAATTTCTTAATTATACACCATCATGCGGCCGGCTAAGGATACTCACATGTAAACGATGGAAAATGTCCAGAAAATATCATATTTGCAAGGAGTAAATATTCACTTACTTTATCTATGAGTCTGACATCTAATTTACGGTATAATCTGTCATATAACTACGTAATGGTAATCCGCAGCTATACCCTTTTTCGAAAATTAAAGCCAAGATGAAAGGATTGAAAGTAGTGCATACATAACATCGACATATAGAAATGGACTGCGATCGCTGTAGGAAAGCGCGTGATAATGCGTCAGAGAGAGAAGTTGCAACTGAGTGTGAGTGTACATTTGTCTCTCTCTCGCCGAAGCTAATTGGTTGAGAGCACTTTCGGTACGTGGAGCTCAACCAATTAGCTTCGGCGAGAAAGAGACAAATCTACACTCAATTGCAACTTCTCTTTCTGACGCATTATCACGCGCTTTCCTACAGCGTCCCGCAGTCCATTTCTATATGTCTATGATACATAGTTAATTTTCGCCATTTAAGGCCTGATTACACGCTTTTAGAAAAATGTCTTCTCACTCTACCATGAGACAAACTTATGTGATATTCACATATAAGAGTAAAAAAAAGGACATTTTCCTAAAAGCGTGTAATCAGGCCTTTAAACTTTTGTACAGTGCCCTGCATTATTGACTTCCCTTGAAAACAATTAAACCCAACCCTGGTTTCTATAAGATTCTAATGAAAACCAGGGTTGGGATGAGGTTTCCGTCCTATGATAGCAGAAAACGCAAAGCAGAAAGCAGAAAATCATAAGAGTGAAAGAAACGGGCAAATTTTCCCTCTCTTTCACTCTAATGATTTTCTGTTTTCTGCTTTGCGTTTTCTGCTATCACAGGACGGCACTGTGACCAGGGTTGTGAACGTAATATACCTTAGGTAAATTACATGAGGTTTTTGACGTAATTTACGTACGTATATTACGTGCTGAATTTTTTACAAAATGTAATATACGTTTACAAAATGGTGCCATAGCATCTGATTGGTTGCTATTAGCGCGCAATATTCAAAAAGTGAGGTTATGTTTGATCTTTCCGGTTTTCCTGATGTTTGCCATCTTTTTTTACATTTATGACGTTTTTTACATGTTTTTACGTATAATACGTCAAAAACCTCATGTTACGCATAAATGACCAACACTGACCATGACTTGTTTTCAAGGGAGGCATTAATGTAGGGCATTGAACCATCAAGATCATTAAACTGTTAAGGTTATCGCATTGGTCATGGTGGTAAGGGTTGCCTCCCATGGATCCGGAATGCGTTGCATTTTGGCATAAAACGATGAGAGTGACAGAGACGCACCATCAGTACGATAGTAGTGATGAGAGTGAGAGTGAGAGTGATATCTCACTCTCATGGTATTAGGCAAAAACGCAATGCATTCCGGATCCATGGGACGCTACCCTTAAGGTACGTTTATACCTCTGTCTGCCCGACCTGTGCAGGCAGACAATTGTCCCAGGCCGTTAACACGACCAATTTTCCGAGGAGTTTGACTCCGGAAAATGCGCGGGAATTTTAAATATGGTTAAATTATAAAGTAAAATGAAGCGATTTTTTTATTGTTTAAATTAAAAATTATGATAATGAATTTCATTTTTATAATATAATATATGTAAAAGTACATAAAATGCCCATCGCTCAACTCTCAAATGAACATTTCAGATTTCAGACGATACATCAGTTCATCATCTGTTGTCAGACTTGTCAGCAGTCAGCTTATCAATTGTTTTATGTGTTGCGGAAAGTTTATTAAGAGAAAGTTTGTAAGTAGATATTATCTCCTATTAATATATTTTATTATTATTTTGAAATTCATAGTTTGTTAATAAATTGATATGTTTGACAGCAGTTTTAAAAATACTGTGTACAAATCGAAGCCACATAACCTCTAAAATTCTATAATTGATAATTGGCAAATTTTAGAACCTTAAATTAAAAGCAATAATTAAATTAAAATAAATTAAAAATTGATTCATATTGTTAATAATAAAAAGAATTATGTAAAATCTTACGCCACTGTATGTGTAATCCATAATCAACACTAATCAACACTAATAAAAAGACGTATTGTTAGTAAAAATTTAGAGGTTATGTTGCTTCGATTTGTACACAGTATTTTTAAAACTGCTGTCAAACATATCAATTTATTAACAAACTATGAATTTCAAAATAATAATAAAATATATTAATAGGAGATAATATCTACTTACAAACTTTCTCTTAATAAACTCTCCGCAACACATAAAACAATTGATAAGCTGACTGCTGACAAGTCTGACAACAGATGATGAACTGATGTATCGTCTGAAATCTGAAATGTTCATTTGAGAGTTGAGCGATGGGCGTTTTATGTACTTTTATATATATTATATTATAAAAATGAAATTCATTATCATAATTTTTAATTTAAACAATAAAAAAATCGGTTTATTTTACTTTATAATTTAACCATATTTAAAATTCCCGCGCATTTTCCGGAGTCAAACTCCTCGGAAAACTGGTCGTGTGAACGGCCTGGGACAATTGTCTGCCTGCACAGGTCGGGCAGACAGAGGTATAAACGCACCTTTAGGGTGCCGTCCCATGTGGGCGCAAAACGCAAAGCGTAAAATGAACAGCCATTTGCAGAACACTTTTAGATTTCTGTCTTCTCAAAGATTCTCTCCCATTGGCTGTTCGTTTTCCGCTTTGCATTTTGCGCCTGCATGGGATTGCACCCTAAGTCCTAGACCAGGGTTACGAACATAAGGTTGGCATCATAAGTTTGCATTTTGCGTTGCGTTATAATGAGAGAGAAAGAGACAAAAGTATAAAATGCGCTAAAGGCGCATTAGGAAAATGTCCTTCTTCTCACTCTACCATGTGACTATCCCATAAGTTTATCTCATTCTCGCACATTTTCCGTGTAAAATGTGTGTAAAATGTGGAATGAGACAAACTTATGTAATATTCACATCGTCGAGTGAGAAGAAGGACATTTTCCTAAAAGCGTGTAATCAGGCCTTAATGGTGGGGACTGCTGGATAGAGTTTTGAGTCAGGTACTGGTAACGTACTGTAATATTGGTAAGTTACCGGGTAACGTACCCGCCGTTTGTTTTCGAAGAGAATTTATGAGAATTTTCTTTTTTTCTTTTATAAACATTACTACAATAATACCAGTAGCTTTTTGCAGCTATTTATTTCTCGTTTTTATCATAAAAAAATTCATTTTGTCATTAAATTACGTTTATCTTTAAACTACAACAAATAGTGACTTTATTACTGCATCCAACCATTTCAAATTAGAAAAACTGTGACTTAATACTAATAATAAATATATATGTATAATTTTCAATCATTGCCTTTATTATTTTTGGTATATCGATTTGAGGGTGCCGTCCTATGATAGCAGAAAACGCAAAGCAGAAAGCAGAAAATCGTAAGAGTGAAAGAGACAGATAGATTCTCTCTCTCTTTCGTTCTAATGATTTTCTGCTGTCTGCTTTGCGTTTTCTGCTATCAGGGTGGCGTCCCATGGATCGGGAATAAGTTGCGTTTTTGCGCAAAACCATGAGGGTGGAATCCCATGCAGGCGCAAAATGTAAAGCGTAAAACGAACAGCCAATGATAGAGAATCTTTGAGAAGACAGAAATCTAAAATTGTGTTAGAATTGGCTGTTCCCGGATCCTATGTGGTTATATACGGTAAATAAAAACTTTCTAAATGGATCTTATTAGGCTTGATCTCCTTTTTATTCGGTTTCTCATCGCATTTATTAGGTGCATATTAAATTCTTATATGGTTTTGATTAAGATCTAAAGTATTTGTATTCGGAAATGGTAATTTATTACTGATTGGTCCTAATTGGCACCTAATCGGTTTTTGTATTCAGTTTCTAATTGATTTTACTGGGTGCGTATTAATTTCTTCTGTGGTTTTTAGTATCAAAAGTGTCTTATTCGGCAATGGTAATGTATTATTGATTGGATCCTAATGGGCTTTCAAATATGAACTGTGAATTACAAATAACCACTAAGAAATCTAATAGAACCTGTTAGGGAATAAATTTTTGTACTTGTGTATCTCTCGATAAAATATACCAAGTAGATACCTACTAGAACCGCTTTCAAAACTGAACTTTGAATTTCAAACAACCACTAAGAAACCTAATAGAACCTACTAGATATGCAATTTTGTACTTTATAACGTTTTTAATAAACAGTTACCTCATTAGAACCGATTAGAACCTATTAGGAAATTTAAAATAATAAATAGTTGTTTTTGAAACCACTTAAGATCCTAATAGATCCACGTAGAAAACTTTTTTTAAAGTAGATTAAAATCGAATAAAACCAATTAGGATAGTATTGCAATAAAAGTACCTTTTAACATCCATTTAGAACCATATAAAAGTGCATGTAGATCCTACGCACTATATAATTGGTTTCTATATACTTCTCATTCGGCATTTTTACTAGGGTAGTGCGCCTCTCTCACTCTCATGGTTTTACGCCAAAACGCAACACATTCCGGATCCATGGGAAGCTACTCTACGGTGGATCCGGCATGCACCATGCATCCGAATTACACCATGGATCCGGAATGCGTTGCGTTATTGCCTAAAACCATGAGATTGAGAGAGACGCACTAATACGACCATCTCTCTCACTCTTATGGTTTTGCGCATTATCGTAATGCATTCCGGATCCATGGGACGCCACACTTACACGGTAAAGGCCTGATTACACGCTGTTAGGAAAATGTCCTTCTTCTCACTCTACGATGTGAATATCACATAAGTGATATTTTTTAGGAAAATATCCTTCTTCTCACTTCTCCGTATGACTATCCCATAAGTTTGTCTCATTCCACATTTTCCACACATTGCACCCAGAAAATGTGCGAGAATGAGACATACTTATGGGATAGTCACATGGTAGAGTGTGAAGAAGGACATTTTCCTAAAAGCGTGTAATCAGGCCTTTAGGGTGCCATCCTATGATAGCAGAAAATGCAAAGTAGAAAGCAGAAAATCATTAGAATGAAGGAGAGAGAAAATCTGCCTGTCTCTTTTACTCTTATGATTTTCTGCTTTCTGCTTTGCGTTTTCTGGCGACATGGAAGACGGCACCTTGGTGCAATTATTAGAGTGAAAATCTGTCTGTCTCATTCACTCTTATGATTTTCTACTTTCTACTTTGCGTTTATTGCTACCATAGGACGGCACCCTAGGGTGGCGTCCCATCATTGCGTTTTGCGTTGCGTTATAATGAGAGAGAAAAAGATAGGAGCATACGTTTTTCTCTCTTACTCTCATTATGATGCAACGCAAAACGCAATCGTGGAATGCCAATCTTATATGCATTGATGTAAAGCGTATTAAGTGGTAATAATAATTATTGTTAATACACTCGACTTCCCTAATAGTCACGTTCCCAATCGTCACATGTTCCCAATAGTCACGAGAATATCTCACAATCAACCAGGGTTACACACGTAATATACTTTACATGAGGTTTTTGACGTAATTTACGTACGTGTATTGCGTTGAAAACATCAAATTCATATGGAGTGGGGTTTTACCTACGTATAATACGTAATTTACAAATGTAAAAAAGCATAGTACACTCGAACCTCCCGAATTTCACGAAATCCAAACCGGAGACCCTCTCAAATTTCACCAAATTCTTGCTCTCAAATGTCATACCAATTGCGCATGCGTATTGCGTATTTTTCAGCATTTTAAACTGCGCTAAAATAGCAACCAATCAGATACTGAGTGTCATGGTATACGCAGTGATTAATGTGATTAGTGAGAAACCCGTCGGTGAAATTCGAGAGGGAAATGAGGTGAAATTCGGGAGGTTCGAATGTAATATCCTATTATAAAAAGATCATTAGTAACGTAACGCTTTTTCCTTATTGGGCAGATGAAAGTAATGACGTGGCGTATATTGAATATGGCGCGTGACGCGAGAAATCTTAAATCTTAAATAAATATCATAGCAAATGTGCGCGCAGAGCCAGAGATGTGCAGTGACGCGTCACTCGAGGTTTTTTACGTAAATTACTTAAGTGAGGTATTTTACGTAAATAACAGGTAAAATACCTAGTTAATTACATGACCAAAATGGCGGACCTGTAGAACCACAAATCACCTCTCTTTATTACGTTTAATTGATTTTATATATGTTTTTTGTTACAAGAATAAATAAAAAACATTTTATATAAATAATAGATGTAATTAATATATTTATGAGTAGTTTTCTTAAAATTGTTCATTTCAGCAAAGTTTGATTACCTGCGAAGGATAATGCTTTGTTGGCAAGTGATTTTACCGACAGGTTATGACGTCACGATTTGTTTCATAAGTTAGGTTATGTTGAGGTAATGTACGTCATGTAATAAACTACTGACGTAAAATACCTAATAATTTACCGTAAAAAACTACGTAAATTAACTAGAGTATTTTACTTACCCATCCCTGCGCAGAGCGCGCGTTTGATCTCGTACATACAAATTCTCAACTTACGCGTAACCGTGCAACCCTGCAATCAACACATAATAACTATTGCACATGCGTTGCACTCAGTATCTGATTGGTAGTTATTCGCATTTGTTGTGACGCATGCGCAATTGATGTGAAATTTGAGGAAAGGAATTTTGTGACTATTGGGAACGACTCTGGTTTCGATTTCGTGTTATCAAGTGTTATCAATTGTTAATTGTGAGATATTCTGTTTACTATTGAGAACGAAATGTCTTTACTATTTGGAATATGTTACTATTGAGGAAATCGAGTGCACTTTCTTTTGTAGGACCCATCGAAATGTTTTTCTAGTGGAAAGAGAAAGAAGATGAGAAACAGCTATCTATCTCTCTAATAGTCTAATCGCGTCCACTAGAGAGAAGCAAGTAACGGTCTTTTTGTCTTCTTTCTCTTTCTATGAGCGAGACTCTTTCAGCCTAAAACCTTTTCTCCTCTGTCCTCTACTCTTATACATCTATGTTATTCACAAAACTCCATGCGGCAACGAAGCGACGAGCGAGAATTGTGGCCATTACAGTGGAAGTTGTGAATTTATTGAGTGTTCATGTTTTAGCTTGATTTTCATTATCATAAGATACTTTGGAAAGATGTGAATTTTGATTTTAGACGCCTATATAAGAAAGAAGTAAGTAAATAGTTCTTCTATTACCATATGTATTGGTTAGGTTTCTGTAGAGCACCGGCGTTATTTGGTGCGATCTTGGATTATACATTTTATCGTGTTTGGCGGTTCGTTATTTACCATTGTATAAAACTTTTAACCGAGTATCTACATCTGCATGGACACGTTTTTGGTCGGCGTACAGTTTAAAAGAGCAGATAGAAAAATAGTGATTGCATTTATGCGTCATACGCCGACAAAAAACGCGTCCCTGTAGACACTCGAAAGTGATTTTACTACATTTTTTTCATCGTTGAAACCCACGTTATGTAAATTTAACTTTGACATTAGGGTACAATCTATACGTTCATCATGTTAATAATTCTTATTGCCCTTCAGAGTTTATAAAAAGGAATAGAAGTTTATGCTAAACCAAAGCTAAACGTTTATATGGGCATTTTTTCTCAAGTGTAGTCTCCCTGAGAAACAACTTTCTCTGGTCGAATTCAAACTTGGACAAAGTGTAAGTCCAACCAGGTATTACGTTACGGACATTTTTTTCTTTAATTGGATAAAGATTGACGGAGATAGGGAAGGCAGAATTGATCGACTTTTGTGCATTTTTAGTCTATATTTACAGACACGAGGCTTCTTAAATTTGAAATAATGTTTACTTATTTACCACTAACTTTAGAAATTTTCAAGTACACCTATTTTGTCGAAATTTAATACATTTTTTTTACTTAAACTTTTTTGGCTCCATTTTAGTGTCCCGGTTTTTACATTATCTTCTATGAATAGATGATATTGTAAATAATTAAAAATAAAATTATTTAATAGTTGAAAATCGTTAAAATCATATTTTTTAAATTATTGTTCACAATAAATTAAATTAATGTACAATATAATATGTCGCTAAAATATAAATATAATAAATTAACACTTTTTAAATTAAAGTATTACATGTTAATATATTGAGGAATATTTTATCCATATAATTATAAGAATCACAGAGATTGAGTGCAAATAACATTTTAAATAAAGTTACCAATACAATTGTACATTTTGTAACAAATAAATAATTTTTACAAAATTTTTAACTTATTATAGACCAGGATAAATTACACAGGTCGACAACGAAAAAAACTCAGAAGCCCAAATATACTTTCCTGAACGTTTTTTGCTCGCTGAATCCGAATCTGGTCTCAGAGTTGACCCATCATCCTAGGTTTTCGAAATATCCTAACTTAATAAGTTAAAAAACACGGTTTTTTGCTATATTTCACAATAAATTACGTGATAATTTTTTTTTTTGTAAACAAGTTATGCCATCTCCAAGTGCAACTCTTACCCTTCCAAACCTATTTTGGATTTTTCGGATATCTTTTTTTCGCAGAGGTATAGTTATTTAAAGTTTATTACTTTAACGTTTTCGTTAAAGCATTGCCGATAACAAAAAAGGTTTTTCTAATGGAAAAAATATCGTGTTTGTATATGAATTTTTTTTCCATTAGAAAAACCTTTTTTGTTATCGGCAATGCTTTAACGAAAACGTTAAAGTAATAAACTTTAAATAACTATACCTCTGCGAAAAAAAGATATCCGAAAAATCCAAAATAGGTTTGGAAGGGTAAGAGTTGCACTTGGAGATGGCATAACTTGTTTACAAAAAAAAAATTTTATCACGTAATTTATTGTGAAATATAGCAAAAAACCATGTTTTTTTACTTATTAAGTTAGTATATTTCGAGAAAAAAAAAACGTTCGGAAAAGTATATTAGGTTTGTAGGTTTTTTAACTTTTAAATTTTTCTCGGTCTAATAATTATGAAAATTTCATCACAGTTAATTAATTTGACGTCGCAACAAATGAAACGAATTATTATGTATGTTTTCTACCTGGAATAAATAAATTATGATTTTAAGGGCATGTTCTATGCTCCGATTGTGAAAAAAAATTGTTTAAGTCACGATGGCTAAAATTTGGCCGTCGACAAAAAAGAATCGAATATATTTACTGACAATTTTCTTTTCAAAATTATTACTAAGGGATTATATATAAAGTTGGTACTTTAAAAATCGAAAAAATTTTATTGTATATTCTGAAAGTACATGCTTTCGAAAATATATGTGCGAAATTTCATTCAGATCGGAGCACCAGTTCATAAATTACAGCAGTAATTATGAACAAGTTTTATGAAAATCCAACAACTTTTTAAAAAATTTGTCCACCATATTGGATCCGCCATTTTGGATTTTGAAAATCTAACTCCAGATTCGTAATCAGCGACCCCGAAAACCCCTTAAGGTGCTTGTAACCGTAAAATTTGTTTCTTAGAAAAATGTGTGCCGCAAAAGATCATGATTTAATATATTCCTATAAACACAAAACTTTAATCGCGATTATCTCGGAATAGATTTTTTGAAAAGTACCATCGTCGTGAACGTGATAACTCGGAAACTTTTCAACCCATCTGAATATTTTTTTTTTAATTGTTCGTATTTACAATCTCAAGTACTTGAACAATTCATTTTTCAAAAAAAAACATGTGGAATTTTTTAAAATAATTATTTATTCAAAATTTTCTACACCTGAAAAGTCGATTTTTGCTTGCAAAATGGTTTTTTTTAGTGAAAACAATTTTTTTTAAATCCTTCGTTCAAGTACACTTAAAAAGCCTCTTTAAAAAGGCTTTTCGGAGGAGGGGCCATAAGTCCCATAGTTGTTAATATTTTTTTATTTTTAAACTTCCAATTTTGTTCTCCGAGACTAGTTCCAAGAAACTGTATTTGATTTTTTTCAATATAATCTTCATAACGTCCTTAAAAAATTCACGAACATAACTCAATTTTGCCCATAAACTTTGTATATAACCCCTTAAAGAATACTATAATACTTTCCTAATATTACTAGCAAATGATAATACATGACAGTATCTCCAGATCGTGGGATTTTTCGGCCCCCCACTCTACAACCCACGAGCTCATTCTTTCTCCCTCTAGCAACAGTCACGAACCTATTGATAGAAAAAGATAGCATGAGCTCGTGGGTCGTAGAGTGGGGGCCGAAAAATCCCACGAAATGGAGACACTCTTACATGATATCAGAAAAAGCTTAAGGGGGTATCCTCATATAAACGGCGAAAAATGAAAGTGAACTTTAGGAATTTTTTTTTAACAAACTATAAGATATTTTTTATTAAAATTTTGAGAGCATTTTATTAACAATTCGAAGAAGTAAAAAAAAATTTATTTATGAAATAATTGTCATAAATACTCTACTGGTGTACTGTTGAAGTTGTGATGTTTCTTCTTTTGGCATGGATTTGCGGACATTCTCACGCATGCTACGTTTGTCTGAAAAATGGGACCCAATTTTTTTTACCTTTATAACACTAATACCTAGTCTATGAACCTCAATTTCAAATATAATAAAAATTTTTAACAAAATGGCAGACATTTAAACAAATTTTTAAGTAAATTTTTTTTTTTATTTTTGCAAATAAGTGGATAAATACATTTTTAAAATAAAATCCGAGAGGTTTACAGGCTAGAGAATTTAATTTCCTTTAAAATTGTTTTTTTTTTAAATAATTTTTTTAGGTTGAAAACTCACTGAGTAATCATGTCCGTAAATTCGGAAAATCTGAAAAATAACTTTTTGCAACACATACATGAAAATGGCCACATTCCGTGTCCATAAAGCGTGCAAAATGTGAACATTTTCATGTATTTTTTGCAAAAAATATCGTGTGTGACATGTGCGGGAAGTTGAACATTCCACGAATGTGAAGTTTATAACACTCCTGGAATGTTTAACTTCCCGCACTTGTAACACAATGTACTACATATTTCGAGAAAAACGCGATTGAAGTTGACGGAATATTAGATTGAGGAACATTTGATTTTTTCTTTACTTACAGCTATTTTTTTAATTCGACACTAATCAGCTATGCCTGCACCATAAAAAAGGTCTTCTTCACCTTTTTTAATGCCTTCTCTTATTCTTTTCGCCAATCGAGCTTCTTCAGTCGAGTTTTCGCTTTGGTGCACTTTTAAGAAGGTATCCTCATATAAATCGATTGAAAAATCCATTTTTTTTGCTGCATAAATCGAAATTACAACATTTCAAGAACACCCTATAAAAATTTTAAAGTGAAATTCGAAATGGTTTGGCTTCTGGAGATATTTTCGCAAAAAGCCTTAAAAGAGTACAGAGATGAAAGTTCGATTAAAGAAGCTCGATTGGCGAAAAAAATAAGAGAAGACATTGAAAAAGGTCAACAAGAAGACCTTTTTTATGGTGCAGGCATAGCTGATTAGTGTCGAATTGAATAAAGAGCTGTAAGCAGAGAAAAAGTCCAATATTCCGTCAACTTCAATCGCGTTTTTCTCGAAAAGTTATTTTTCCGAATTTGCGGACACGATTATTCAGTGAATTTCCAACATAAAAAAATTAAAAAAAAATAATTTTACAGGAAATTAAATTCTCTAGTCTGTAAACCTTTCGGATTATATTTTAAAAATTTATTTTTCCACTTATTTGCAAAAATAAAAAAAAATTTACTCAAAAATTTGTTCAAATGTACTTCATTTTGTTAAAAATTTTTATTATATTTGAAATTGAGGTTCACAGACTAGGTATTAGTGTTATAAGGCTAAAAATCTGCCCGCTTACGCGGGCACATTCTCATACACGCGTCGCGCTCCGTGTTGCGCACTTCGTGCGCTTGCGCCCTTCGGAACGCTTGCGCGCTTTGCGCGCTGGCGCCTATTTTTCTTTATTTAAATTACTACAAAATGGAATGTAATGCAAACGAAAACTAATTTACTTAAGGTTCTATCGACCTTAAGGAGCACATTCTCATCAAGGCAATCGCGCTTGATATTTCATTTAACCCTCGCGCTCGGCTTTGTTTAACAATATTTTTCATGATTAAAACGAAAACTACTCATCCTGTTGAAAAATGTTTCAAGGGGAACTGGTAGATCTTTTTAAGGCCAATAATTATGTTTCGTATCATTTTCTCCATATCTCGCGTTATTTGGCTCAAAATTTGAATTTTAGATTTTTTAAGGAAATTCAAAATGTTATAATGCCTATCCTGTAGAGTGTTCAAAAAGAAACATTTTTCATCTTTAGACTTTTTTTCATATCGTGCGTTGTTTGGCTTCTAATTCAAGTTTTATTTCATTTTTTTGGATTTTCAAAATATTATAAGTCTTTCAATTTTTTTTTATCCAAAAAAGTCATTAAGAAAAATTGTTCGTCTTTTTGAGTACTACGAACATCCGTCATTAGAATTTTTAAATTAAAAAAAAAAGTGGTTTCAAAAATTTTCAAAATGCTCCAACTTTTTAAATTTGTATCCAAAATGGCTGGCCAACGAACTTGACCTTCATTTTAGGACACTAAATGAGTATACCAAAGGACAATCCAATTGGCCAATTTTTTCGAAAGTTATCGTGCTCACAAACTAAAAATCTACCAACACACAGACAGACACACATTTGTAAAAACATCTTTTTCGGGTTCAGGGGGTCCCAAAACATGGACATTTGATGAAAAATGGGGGGGTTAAATTTTACATAAATCTAATACATTCTCTCTGATGAGATGTAAAAATAAATTTGGGTCCAATTTTTCAGACAAACCTAGCAAGCGTGAAAGTGTCCGGAAATTCATGCCAAAAAAAGAAACATCACAACTTCAACAGAACACCATCAGAGTATTTATGACAGTTATTTCATAAATAATTTTTTTTACTTCTTCGAATTGTTAATAAAATGCTCTCAAAATTTCAATAAAAAATAGCTTAAAGTTTTTTCCAAAAAAATCCCTAAAATTCACGTTCATTTTTCGCCGTTTATATGAGGATACCCCCTTAATCCTTCGTAAGTTCATTGATCAATTGTATAATTATCTTAATTTTTTCGAGATTTTTGTCTTATTACGAGTTTGGGGATCGAATTAAGCAGTCAATCGGTAAAGAATTGAAGATATGAAGGTGAAACTTTTTTTAGTATCACACATTATCATTTGCTAGTAATATTTAGAAATAATTCTAACATAGAATTTAGAGGGTATACTTGTAAATTTTCTTCTGTTTTTGCTTCCTCAGAGAAAACACTGTATACGGAAAAAATTATTCTCTTAAAAAGTCAAACAGTGAGTGTCTTAATCTTTATTGAGGATATTTAGGATACGTATGTTCTTTCATTCTAAACACAACAAATGTAGGGGAAGTTATTTTATAATAATGCTGTAAGAACGATGATACAGTGGTGACAATGAGCAAGTGACTAAACTAACAGCCATAACCCATTCTCATATGTCACATAAAACATACTTCCAGAGCAGCCGCTGGAGTCTGCTGCTTTTATTACACGACATAGGTTGTTTAAGCTTCACCATCTACTAACACTTCCCCTTAAACTAGGGCGTGTTGCGATTAACACTAACAGCGAACTTCACTGAACACTTCCTGTGTTTGGGACCTGACAATGCTTTAGTAAGCAGATCAGCCATCATTTCCTCTGTGACATGTACTCGATAGTGATAGAACCTTTTTTTAGAGCCTCGCGTACAAAGTGATGACGAATGTCGATGTGTTTCGTCCGGGAGTGAAACACAGGGTTCTTTGCCAATTTATGTGCCTCTTGGTTGCCGTTGTAAAGTCGAACAGCTTCCCGCTGTTCTAATCCAGATTCCGCCAAGAATTTCCGCAGATGGATTGCTTCTTTTGCGGTCTCTGTGAGACTCATGTATTCAGCCTCAGTGCTGGACAGTGTGACCGTTCTCTGTTTTTTAGCTTGCCAAGAGACCGCTCCACATCCCAGGACGAAGACGAATCCGGTGTATGACCTTCTATCTTCAGGGCAACCACCCCAGTCAGCATCCACAAAACCTTGAAGTGGCTTAGTTGACTTCTGGAATTTTAAGCCCAAATGAGTTGTTCCTTGAAGATAACGCAGGATTCTCTTTCCTGCTATCCAGTGTTCCTTTCCGTAGCAAGTATTGAACTGACATAGAGAGTTAACGGCATATGCTATATCAGGACGTGTACCTATTGCCAGGTACATTAACGCTCCAATAAGTTCTCTGAAAGGGTAAGCTTCCAGATCATCCTTGGAGCACCTGTTTGGTTTCAATAACTTCGTTCCGGGATCCAGCGGTGTGACTGCAGGTTTGGATTCGTCCATTCCAAATCTCTTTAGAATTTCTTCAATGTACGATTCTTGTGAAATTTCTATTACTCCGTCTTTTTGTGTGAATTCTAGGCCTAAACAATGCCTGATGCTATCCAGATCCTTCACGTCAAATTTTGACTTGAGCTGTACTTTAAATTCAGACATCCAAACTAGGTTCGTTGATGCTATTAGAATGTCATCTACATAGGTCACTATAATCAACGTATCTGGACCTCGGTTATTCAAGTAGATGCATGCATCAGAGGTCAGCGGCTGCAATCCAAACTCTCACAATTCTTGGTCAAGTTTCTTGTGCCACTGACGACCAGCTTGTTTCAAATCGTACAGAGCCTTTTTCATGCGACACACTCTATTACCAGCTTTGATGTCTTTTAGCATCTTCGAAGCCATCCTGAAATTCGTACCACGTGCATTCTGTTGTTCTTCCTTGGCAATTAAGCTTGGTAGCAACTCCTCGAACAGTTCAGGAACTTCCATGAAGATTTCTTCCTCGATTTCTTCGTTGAGAAATGTAGTGGTCACATCTAGCTGGTGCACTGTCATTTCTTTTTCCACGGAGAGGACAATCACCAAACGGATCGAGCTCAATCGAGCTACTGGAGCGAAGGTTTCCTGGAAGTCAATTCCAGGGCGTTGAGAGTATCCCTTTGCTACAACTCGAGTCTTTCTTCTTTCCAGAATTACGTCAGAATCGAATTTATTTCTTAAAATGAGCCGACACCCAATCATATTTCGATCGTTTTACGAGTTCCCAAGTCTCGTTTTTGATCAGTGAGCCGAATTCTTCACGAATGGAGCCTTTCCATTCTTCGGCTTCATTTCCAGATAAAGCTTCCTTTAACGGGACTTCTGCAATATTGGCATATTCCAAATTTTCCTCGACGGCGATTCTTCCCTCTTCGACATTGTATTGCTTTCGAGGTCTTCCTCGAAGACCTGTTCTAAGAATTCTAGGTCTTCCTGACAGCATCTTCCTCGACATCCGTCTCAGATTCTTCGGATTCTTCAAGAAGTTCATCCTGCTCCCCCTCCAATGAAACTTCGACGATGTCTTCAACTCTTGGAAATTCTGCTTCTATACTGTTCTTCACAGCTTTTATGTCGATTTCGACCCATTTCTTCTCTTTGAGTTGCTTCTCTAGTTTCTCATGAAAAGTGCGCACCGAAAATTTTTGAAGCTATTTGGAAGGCTGTAGAGCAATAAGATCGTTAACAGATCTTGATTGACTTCAACCTCCATTTTCTGCAGTTTATCCACTGCGTCGAAGAAATTTCTGATGTGATCACGCACATCGTCACCTTATGCCAGTTTATGTAGAATGAGCTGCTTTAGAAGTGTTGCCTTTCTGGCCGGTCCTTTAGATTGATATATTGAATGCAGCTTCCTCCAGATTTCATTCGCTGTGTCACAGTTTTTAATCTGCTTCAGCTTTGTAGGATTTATTGCCAAAACCAAATCCGAACGTGGTTTCCTATCGGCTACACAACAAATGTAGGGAAAGTTATTTTATAATAATGCTGCAAGAACGATGATACAGTGGTGACAATGAGCAAGTGACTAAACTAACAGCCATAACCCATTCTCATACATCACACAGAACATACTTCCAGAGCAGCCGCTAGAGCCTGCTGCTTTTATTACACGACATAGGTTGTTTAAGCTTCACCATCTACAACAATCTTGGATACGAGAGATCACTTGATATCTATAAACCTAATTCTTCAAGAAAATAAGAATCAATTATATGAAAAGTATGTTACATTTCAACGTAATACAGGAAAGAGTGATAGAAAATGTCTGAAAACAGAGAGTTAGAAACTTTAAGAGATAGTTACTGAAAATGTAAAACGGCAGGGTTCGAGATATTAAGGGACTATGCTAGTTTCTCGGACGAATAAAACAGACATTTTTGAATATTAAAAAAAAAAGAACTACACGTTTAATCTTTCTAAAATTTTTGCAGTATATTGTACATGTCTTCACGTATTTATTATAAAATTTTCGTCAAAAAATATTCATTGGAAGCGGAGATAAAAGACGAACTGCAAAGGTCCTTTAAAAAAAGTTGAAATACAGGTGACGGTGTCCGGCCATGTCAGCATGCTCGAAAAAAATTTTTTTTTAGTAAACTACATGAGTTTCTCTAGAGGATGGACCTCTAGCTTTTGAAAATATTAAAAATTATAAAAATGGCGTAGTTTTGAAAAAAATTTCAATTGTTGCTTAAAGAAAAGCTCGTTTTTTTTATAAAAGTTTTTTATGATTTTTTATGGTTGTATATGAAGGTTTTTCACTCATTTAAAAGATTTTTTGTTTGTTTTCTAGCTCGCAATTATCTTAGCGCTAATGAACAGTTTCGCTTTAACCCATTAACGTCCAGCCGGACACATTTTATACACCTCTCTTCCCGCGCTCACAGCTATTGCATTTTGAGCAAAAAAAATCTAAAAAAATGTATACTTATAGTTTGAAGTGTGCTCTTTCCGGTGGTATCAATCAAATTATCGAACAAATTTTTTTTTCTTCGAAAAATGCAATTTGAAACAAAAAAACAAAACATGATTTTCGAAGGAATTTTTTTTTTAATCGAATTTTCAAAGATTTACAGGCTTGGAATCATCTTGAAACCAGTCTAGATCGTGAACGCGATGTCTGAATTTAAAGAATATGAGGTTTGTGAAGTCATTTTGAACAATTAGAAATTTCAAAATGACGCCCGAATTGCAAAATTTTTACCAGAAAATTCATGAATTTTTTTCTCAGAAACGAAGCACTTTCCTAAAAAGTTAGAAAAAAAATTAGTGCTTAGAATTGGCCAAAGAATACACCTGAATTTTTTCAAAACAATTCGAGCGAATTTTGCAATTTATCAAAAATTGGCAATTTGCAAAATGAAAAATCACTTGAATCGTTTTGAAAAAATTCTGGTGTAGTCTTTGGCTAATTCTAAACAATTCTTGTTCTTCGTGATTTTCTCGTAAAGTGCTTCGTTTCTGAGAAAAAAAAATTCCAAAATGTCAGCATTTTGGAAAATTTCAACTATTTTCGATTTTTTTTCTCAAAAACGTAGAACTTTACTAAAAAATTACAAAGAACAAAAAGTGCTTAGAATTGAACAAAAAATACCCTTGAATTTTCTCGAAGCGATTCGAGCGAGTTTTGTAATTTATAAAAAATTAGCAATTAGCAAAATCAAAAAATTACTCAAATCGTTTTGAAAAACTTCAGGTGTATTCTTTGGCCAATTCTAAGCACTTTTTGTTCTTTTTAATTTTTTAGGAAAGTACTTCATTTCTCAGAAAAAAATTCATGAATTTTCTGGCAAAAATTTTGCAATTCGGGCGCCATTTTGAAGTTTCTAATTGTTCAAAATGACTTCACAACCTCATATTCTTTAAATTCAGACATCGCGTCCACGATCTAGACCGGCTCCAAAATGATTCCAAGCCTGTAAATCTTTGAAAATTCGATTTAAAAAAAAATTCCTTCGAAAATCATGTTTTTTTTTTTTGTTTCAATAGTACATTGTGCAACGAGTGTGGATAAGTTGCCAATAGCGCACGAGGGCGGCGTACGTGAACACGAGCGAAGCGAGTGCCAGCACGCCGTCCGAGTGGCGCTACTGGCAACTTATATGTAACGATTGAGGGTTAGTTTATTTAATCCGTGTTAGGGCGGATAATGAAATACACAAGATTTCTCAACTGGTACTTTATTACAATTTAAATGTGCATTGCACGCACAGTCAGAACACGCGTCTTGCCTAAGCCACAATTCGTCACCAAGTGTCAGTACAGATCTGACATCTTGACTTCCTAAGAGTGGGGATCACAGGTAATCCGTTGAAGAACATAGAGCATGGAAATTGTAGAGTGTTAGGCAATATACATTTTAAGACGCGGAATATACAAAACGTAAGAGAGGAAACTCGATAGTCAAAATGGACTACGTTGGATCCCTACATATACACACTCGTTGAACATACTATTTTTTATCATGATTGCGTGATTTTCGTGGGTGGGTACGCGTTTTGGGGCCGTGGACGGGGGGGTTGGGGGCGGAGCCCCCCCCAGTCAAAAAATATAATCTGTATGTGTTAGAAAAAAATAGAAAACCTAACCTAAAAATGAAAAATTTATTCAATTTTTGAAGATTTCTTTATTAAGAAAGCCCAACATCGTTATTGAAATAGAGAACTATTAAACTAAACTAAATTAAATAAATCGATTTTCAACATAGGTATGAAAATACAAAACTTCTAAATATTTTTGGCATCAAATATTTAAAATTAGCTTCTATAATTTTAAATTAAGTTTTAATCACATCAATTTTAATATTACTTGTTACTTTGAAGATTCAGTGTAATATTATTGCAGTAGCTTATTTGCAAATTTATAGTTTTATTAGCTGTCATTGATATTAACTGGTTACTATCCTCTTGTGTTGGAGGATTACTATTTTCATTTGTAAAACTTGGACGTTGATGTTCATGAGCTGTTCGTTTAGCTGCAGAACCTACTATTTTTGTAGTAATCATTTCTCCAATCTTTCTTTTATTGCCGATTGACTCTGCAATGTAGCCTTCTGCAAGTGTGTCACTTTTCCATCCTCCATGACGTTTGATGTCTTCTTTGCTACCGCCAGCATCAGCCAACAAAGTGGTTGAGGTTCTGCGGAATATATAGCCAGTATATGACTCTGGATTTTCAAGTTTTAAAAAAGTTGCTGCTAATTTCGGCATTGCTCCAATTGTGTTTATTCTTATTGGCTGCTTTATGCATTTATCATTACGCACGCCCAAGAAAAATCTCCTGGTCCCAGCATCTTTTGGACGCAAGTTAGCATACGAATCACGGAATCGTGAATCACGAAATGTACGATTTTATTGGCTTCTTATCGTTTTCATACTTACTCGTTATTTGATAAGCAAAACTTTAGCTTCTAGCTTAATATATCATTAATCGGCACCGTACTAATTGCTACTCAAACACACTCACAGCTCACCTTTTGACATAGCGTCGAATGCGCTCGAACTGCTCGAAGTATGTGAGTCAACACGCGTACCAGGAGGCTACTGCGCATGCGTCGGAAAATATCATACTAGTGCGATATTAGCCACTTATCCACACGCAAATGCGTTACGATATGGGCCACATATCACGCACGAATGATAAAAACTGCATTTTTCGAACAAAAAAAAAAATTTGTTCGATAATTTGATTGATACCACCGGAAAGAGCACACTTCAAACTATAAGTATACATTTTTTTAGATTTCTTTTTGCTCGAAATGCAATAGCTGTGAGCGCGGGAAGAGAGGTGTACAAATTGTGTTCGGCTGGACGTTAATGGGTTAAATGCTCCCATTTAAAAACTATTAGAGATATCGATTAAAAATTTTGGGTACTTATTTTTAGGATGATGGAAAAATGCAAAAGAAAAAAGATCGATTTTTTGAAAATGAGAAACTAGCATAGCTCCTTAAGGGGTTACACCACCTTGGCGCGTGGGAAAATAGGTATAAAATTATGTATTTTTTTTTACGCAGTCACAAATTATTTTAAATACTTGTTGTTATACATATATACATATGAGAAATTAAAAAAATTTTTAAATGTCGGAAATGTGAGCTAATGAGTAGGACCCTTTTTTGAAAATCCTTGTTGATGGTGTATATAGTTTCTCGATCAGGCATTGTCTCAAAAAAAAATTTTTTAGCTTATTTAGAAAGTAAATCGCTATCGTGTAACGTAGGAAAAAAAAATTTTAATTTTTTGTAGAAATGACAGTTGTTTAAAAAAAAAATTCCTAATTTTTATAGAAATTTTGAGTTTAAGGCATTCATAACTTATGAACAGAGCACCCAATCAAAATAATCCTAAGTTTCACGATGGACAATACTATAAAGAACATGTGTTTATAATTTTAACAAAATCGGTTGAGTAGATCTTGAGATATCATGTACACCAGTTTGAAAAAAGTAGTTTAGAGAAAAACGCGAAAGAAAAAACAGTACAGTGCGAATGAAACCAAATCGCGAATAGCTGACTAGAACTATAAAATGTTGAGAAAATGGGCCAAATTCTGTTATTCACTGGTTTTTGGGGTCGCTGGTGACGAATCCGGTGTCAAAAATTTCAAAAACAAACTGGCGGGTCCAGTGTGGGTCCGAACGGAACCTGAGTTTCAGTGACGCGCTCACTTCTAATTGTTGTAACTTCGGAAATAGTTTGAATTTTGAAATCGATTTGTCAATAACTTTTTTTTTTTATAAGGCCTTTCATTCGTTTAATAAACAAATGGAAAACACAAAGTAGTGTCAGTAAACTTCATTTAAGTATATTTTCTTTCTGATATAATAATTTTACTGCTTCTGTAGATGATAAGAAAAATATATATTTTTAACAAAATGCCGGCTTCGCAAAAAAAAAATTTCGATTTTCGATGAAAATTTTGGCGGAAAAATTGTTTAAAAAATATCAAATTATTATCGGAAAGACTAATGCTTCGATCAATCACTGAAAAATGTATCTTTAAACTTTGTGTAAAAATTTGAGCCTGATCGGTTGAGCCGTTTTTGAGATATCTTGCTCACCGACTTTGAAAACACAGTTTTGAGAAAAACGTGTTTAAAGTTTGTGACAGACAGTCTTGTCGCCTGTCACATATTCATATCCTTCTATCGCTATCTCTTATCAGTTCACGTCACCGAGCGGGCGGGGCGAGATTTCTACCAGGCGGCTTCCCCTACCATCCGCCGACTAGTCATTACGTAATTACAAGTGCTTAAAAGCACCGAATCGTCGCATTTTTAATCAGTTCGCTGAGGAGCAGCTCGACTGCAAATCAACGTAACTCAACTGGTCTCTCTGCTAGCGGGCTACTACCATAGCAGAGCGACCAGGAGGCAACCTGGACGCCTTTTTCAGGGGAGATCCACTGGGAGTACGACTGGCAGGCACCCCTACAGCCGTACGCTCAGTTAAAGGATTCTTCGGCTCACACCGACCTATCCTGGATCAAACCTGGCGAAGATTTCCAGAACCTGGGGAATATTACCATCCGAACATTTCCATCCTAAAAAGAATCATCTGATACCTGACCAGCGGGCACCCCCATGGCCAGCTATCAGATAAAGAGGGTACGTCAGCCCAAAAACCTGGCCTACCCCTGATTCAATCCCGTCTCTCCGTTGAAAATACCGTCCTAAAAACTCACTCCAAGTTTGACTAGCGGGCACCCCCATGGCCAACCTTGGAGATAAGGGTTGTATTGATTCTAAGGAGTCAATCCAACCTAGAGTTGTTCCTGTCTGACACCACACCTGGGGTTTTAAAA
>UCOH01004772.1:0-49490 GCA_900474275.1 Synergus japonicus | reverse complement strand
GGTATACTTTATTCCATATCTATAGTATCTGCAGCTTTACTATGAGACATCGTAGGTGTAAGTCAGTTACTTGTTACCATATCGTTTCCCCCTTTCCTTTCGTAAACTTTTATTTTATTTATTTTTTTGCTGACCTAAAAGAAGATGCCACTGGTTAAAGATCGTAAATCTTGTTAAAGTCGACCACTGGCGCGGGGCTCTTTGCATCGTGCAGAGAGACGTTCGAACTCGTTTACGCACTTGAACGTAAACTAGTAAATCTTTCGAATCGACCAAATGGTGTGGCGCTGAATGAGACTCGCGAAATACGATGAAAGGTATTAATAAAGTATCGAGCTACATATTCACAGTTTAAAACTATGTATGTTAACGAGCTGAAATTTTTCAAGTTGTATTCTATTTAAATAATCCATAAATAATAAATCTGCAATACGCATTTCTAGCGTCAATGCTTTCCTTTTGAATATTCAACGTCGGAATTATTCAGTACGTAATTAATGAGACATGACGAAACACTGCCACTACAACAAAGTATTATATTTCATAATAATAATAAAATTATCATAATGATATTTTATTTTCATATGAATCATATCTTGTAATGTATAAATATAAAATAAAATGGAAAATCTGAAGACTTAAAAGCGTAACTAGAGCGTTACATTATATCGCGAACATATAAAATTCAAAGATTACTTTCTAATCTTTCCTTTTATGAAATGAATTCAGTATACGTTTTACATTTAAATGAAGCTCGAAAGTTTTGATGCCTTTAACCATTTTCCAAGGTCTTATTTAAATACTCTGTTTTATAGAGGGTGCGAACTCGATAAACATGAACGCAAGCATTTTACGTGTGATAAAAAAAAAAGAAAAAAAATCTAAAGAAATAGAAGAAGCAGAAGTCAAACATGCTTTTCCACTTACAAGTACGTTCTCCACGCTTTTCTGTCACGTTGAGATGTAATGTGTACGCACACACAACCACATTATTTAGATAGAAACACGTGTAGGACTGCTTGTATAGAATAACAAAAAAAAAATCCTCGGCAAATTATAGACACTCGTGTCAATGTCAGTGCCTTTTCCCTTCTTATTTTTTGGCATTGGCTTAAATTCCGCTCGTTTCTTCCCAGTTATTTTTATGGGAGTATATATAGGACGACGTGTTTAATGTAGAATTTAAAGGGGAATTTTATGGGTCTGGGCAACCCCCTCATAATTTCTGAGATATGATATTTATATCTATTAAAATGCTTAAAACGATGTAACAACTTGAGAGATGTGCAATTATAAGTATTATTGAAATATATTATTACAGTTTTTAGTTTTTACTACTAGCTGTGGCTTTTTGGTCCTTTAATGTCTAAATGTGAAAATCGTTTATCAACGAGAATTTATTATCAGAAGAATTTTTTCTACCTATGCAGTATGTAAGATAATTTCTAATTACATTACAAGGTAACTCACTTAATCTATCTCTATAAAAATTTTAAAGCAAGTCATAAACAATTTCGAAAGTAAAGTATATATGTACACTCATCTCGCGATCTACGGCACCGCTCGGGTCTTGTGTGCCGTCGATCGGTCGAGATTATAATAGCTCGAGCGAGCACTCTGACGTCACCACTCAGGACCGAATATATGTAGACTTTAAGATTCGCTAATTTCTATACTACGCAGGCTACGCAGTGCGGCGCTGAGTTTCGAGCGTAGAATCAGCCAAGTGTGAAAAGTGCCGTCCATCGCGAGATGAGTGTACTGTGGTTTGACGAATTTCAAATTTCAGAAGAATATTATTTATAACCATTAAGGTTATAAATGTGATACTTTACCGGAAGAGCAAATTAGTTAAACCAATTATACATTCATAATAATAAATATTTTTAGGTAATACAAGTCAATAAACCTTCGTCAGGTAAACGAAGGTTTATTTACTAACAATATCTATTATTATGAATGTATCATTGGTTTAACTAATTTGCTCTTATGGTAAAGTATCACATGACCTTAAAGATGAAATGCGACTCATTATAAACAGTTTGTCGTTTGCCCTAGCAGTTTTATTGAATTCTATTCTATTGGTAATAAAATTATAAAATAATATCCTATGAATTTAAATACACTCATCTCGCGATGGACGGCACGGCGATCGACGGCACTTTTCATGCTTGGCTGATTCTACGTCCCCCCCGAGTGTCCCTTGAGAGCCAACACTAAAGTGCCGGCGCTCGAAACTCAGCGCCATACTGCGTAGCCTGCGTAGTATAGAAATTAGCGAATCTTAAAGTATACATATATTCGGTCCTGAATGGTGACGTCAGAGTGCTCGCTCGAGCTATTATAATCTTGACCATTCGACAGCACACAAGACCCGAGCGGTGCCGTCGATCGCGAGATGAGTGTACATAAAAATTAATTTATTGGAAACCTACTCGGATGAGTAAAAACTTTAAGATAAACGAGGGTCTTTAGTGTAACAAGTCTATAGACGAGAATTTGATTTTTTTAAAGCAGATTTCACTAATATTTTTGTGACAGTAGGAAGATAAAGAAATTTATTTTTATATGTAAAATAAAGATATTTTTTTACAGTCAAAATTTTTTCTCAGGCAAAATTTGGAATGGCCCAAGCGGGTGTACTTTTTCCAATAAAGCTTATCGGCAAGTATTATATTTACGACTTAAAGCAACGTATCAGGAGAGGACGTGGAGGATAAAGAACAGAAAAGTAGTAATTAGAATTTGCAAAAATCTAAAACTGACATATAGAACAATTTGTTAACGAAAGCATTAAAAATGAAATAATTAAATTAAGAGATTGTCTACTTTAAATGATCATAATTCTACCCTCTAAACCTGAACCAGCGGAAACCATGCCAAATCAGTGAAATTCGCTGATGAATCAGTGAATATCATGCCCTCTGAGAGCAATTCCACTGATTCATTAGCGAATTTCACTGATTTAATATTGTTTTCGCTGGTTCAGATTTGAAGATTAGAATTTCACGAACCTGACTTTCATTTCTTGACATTAAAAAAATGTACTAAATGCCAATGACATTTGTCAATTACTTCCAAAATGTTTACAAAAGTAGAGCAAAAAGTTGTTTGAAGTTCTATAAAATTAATATTCTTGATCTAATGAAGATATTTAACTTTTCTTATTCTTAAGATCAGTATTTCACGCTTTTGGAAAATATAGTACTAAATTGAGAAAATATTCAAAATTACTGAAAGGACGGAGATTTTTATGGAAATAAAGTTTTAGTTTTTTCAAAAAATACAAGAGATCTGACAAAAGTTTACAGACCTTTATGTAAACTTTTCTGTAAACTGTAAATCCTTTCTTATTTTTATTTTATAATTTAAATACGTTTTAGAAATCATTTGAATAGAATATTAAAATATTAAATCATGTTCTCAAATAAAAAGTCTCTACAATAAACAGCAAAAAATTAATGGTATAGAAATTTTATACCTTTAATTTTTTGCTATTTATTGTAGAGACTTTTTAATTGAGAAAATGATTTAATATTCAGCATAATATTGTTATAAAATGATAAAATTACATAATAATAAATAAGGAGAAATACTCTCTAAAATTGAATCAGTGGTAGTTGACTGATTTGCAGTGACTCTCTTTTCAAGCTTTCTTTCAGTGAAAATCTACTGAAAATCAGTGAAAATTCACTCAAATTTTCACTATTTTCCAGTAGATTTTTCACTAATTAAAATCGTGAGAAAAGAGTCACTGAAAATCAATGAAATTTTACTGGGAATTAGCTAAATTTCACTGATTTTTCACTGTTTCAAGTTTAGAGAGTACTACAACGTAAATATTATACCAAATGTTAAGAAAATAATAGTAAATGAAAAATGAATGGTATCAAATGATAAGGGGTAAAATTAAATACAATCTGAAATTCAAATCAAAATTGTATCGCAATTCAGATTTATTGCTAGTGGATCTTTAGTGATGTTACTAATAACTTTAGGTTCCATTTCGTATTCGTATTGTATAAGCAATAAAACTAAAGTGGCACATAATTTTGATATTAATGTCACATATGCGATATTATTACGACATATTCGAGTTTAATAATTGAAAAGCATATGATGTATCGCCAACATCTTCTGCGACACTTAAATTTTAGCAAAATTATTCAAAATTTATGGAGCAGTTGATTTAAATTCAATATTGTCGAAGAAAGTCTTTTAATTCAAAATGATTTCTAACTTTAAATACTTTTTTTCTCAGTTACAAACGAGAATCTCGTTTTTATTGTGACAAATCTATAGACGAGAATTGTCATTTGATTTTTTTAAAGACAATTTGATTAATATTTTTATGATTGTAGAAAGATAAAGAAATTTCTTTCTATAGATATAATAAAGATATTAATTATACTGTTACAATGTATTTGAAAACTTTACGATCTTTTTTTAATGTTAATTACTAATTCCGGGATTACGTTTTATTTTTATTTTTTTTTGTCAATAAGATAACTACTTCAGCACTATATATAGTGAAACGTTTTCAAAAAATAGATATGTAAGTTACACGGATCGCAAAATTCTAGAAAAATCATCTACCTAAATTTATAGATAAAATGCGACTCATTATAAGCAGTTTGTTCTTCACGTTAGCCATTTTGTTTAATTCTATTGGTAAGTGTAAAATAATATTCTATATATATAATTTTAAAGCATACTTATTCATTTATTTTACGGTCTATTTGAAATTTAAAAAATTAAAAGCACTTTTTCTACGATTTACAAGGAGAGTTATTTTTAACTTAATGATTAGACATTTATTGATTAAAGTTCTTTAATTTTCCGTATTTTTTCTTTCAGAATTAAGTTCACAGGCTGCTCCTGAGTTACGTCCTGGACCAACGCCAAGAGGACTTATGGAACTTCCTTATCCTTACTATTATAACATCGCAGGAGAAATTAAACAACACAGCCGACCACAAGCTCATGCAGTAGTCGATGATGCTTTCTTTCTTGGAATGGTCAATAGGGGTACTTATTTTCCAATTTCACTTAACAACAAGTTTTATGTTTTCAACTTAAGAACACATGAACAAATTAGAATCAGTCGTAATGAGGCTATGGTTCTTGTACGAGGTGAAATTTTCCCACGTTATTTATCAGATGCTAGCTCATCTTCGAGCTCATCTTCATCCGGAGACGGAAGACGTGAACGATAACTCCAAGAATAAGGAAGAAACCCGCAATTAAAAGTTGCAGAAATGTAAAATTAATATGCAATTTTGACATTATTGTCGCATATGCCATGTTAATACGACGTATTCGAGTTTAATAATTGGAAATCACATTATGTATCGCCAACACCTTTTACGACACTCCAATTGTAGCAAAATTATTTAAAATTTATAGAAGAGTTGGTTTAAAAAATTTTGAATACTTTTTGCTTCCTCATAAAGGAAGCTTTGTAATCGTTACATTTTATAATATTTTTAAAATCGTTTAAATTAACTTTCCTCACTTGATAAATGTTTAATACAAGATTCTAATTAATTGGGCATGTATTACTTACCATATGAGCCAATTTAAATAACCCCGTTTTTTTCCACAATTTTTATTTTATCAAAAAAATAATAGTGGACATCCGTTAAGAATGCGAACACGGATAGATGTCCACTATTATTTTTTTGATAAAGTAAAAATTCTGGAAAAAAACTTGGTTATCTAAATTGGCTCATATGGTAAGTAACACATACCCTTAATTTAAACTCACTTGTAGATAAATTGATGAAATTTGTAGGGTATATTGGCACCACCAATATCTGAAAACGTGACAAACGATTTTTCAAAATATGTATTGAATTTAAAAATTTTTATGTTGCTTTGTAATTTTTGTAAAATTGAATTTTCGACTATAACTTCTGAAATAATCCGAATTCAAACCTTATGTATAGAAAAGAAAGATTCCTTTCAGCGAGACAAATCTATTGACCTGTATGATTAATTGATTTAATTGAATTTTAAGAAAATTATGATTATTCGTAATTTTGAAAATTTTTCATTTTTCATATAATATTGGTTTAAATAAAAACACTAATCCTACAGGTCAATCAATTCGTCTCGACGCAAGGAATTTATGAATGATGAGGTCGAAAAATTCTTAGTTTCGAGAAAAAAGAATTATAAAGATATATTTTTAAATATTGAGGCAAATCGTTAATGCTTCCTCTATGAGGAAGCGAATTCATTTTCAACTTCATGATAATGAGGAAGCAAAGTGTTCCAAAAAAGAGCACAAAAAAATATAATTACAATTAAATGGAACACCCGAGGTCCAATTTACAGCTAGTTTTTCTCAGTTACAAAACAAAATGAGTGACAACAAGCAAGGCTTGTTGCAATACTTTATCATAAGAAAGTTTCGCATATGGTTAGAGAATTTATCGTTTAATCGTAATACAGAGAATAAGAATGTAAGCCTTGGCGATAAGGCACGGAAGAAAGATATAAAATTTACGATCGAAGAAGCTGAAGAACGCCTTTGTGCGAATATATAGATCGATATGATCGACCTGGTCGGGCACGAATCGATTCAGTGCGATCGTTATGCTTTCCTTTCTAGATCCCTGGGTTGAAAATCGCTTGTAGATCAGCCGATGGGCGGAGACTCACTGGAACGCATAAACAACACGTGACACCCCAGGGAACGTATACATTCATGTAAATGTGTGCTCTTTACAAGCATACATTATATTGCATGCATTTATACGATCTACACCAACACAAATTAAATACATACACAATAAAACACGCTACCGTGCGTTTGAATCTGCAAACGTGCGTGCACGCATTAATTTTCCTCACCAAAGTTGGTCAACGCATTACTGATTCCTTCCGAGTACAAATTGTTTGAAAGTCGTGTTTCATGTACTTAAAAATGTATTGGATGAAAATATTAAGCAGAGAAAAATATTTTTTACAATTTACTACATATATATTTTATATGTATCCTTGATTCTTTGATTGATAGAATCAGTTAGAGGCCATCTGTATACCACGTGGATCATTTTTCATTACTTTTTTACCCCCCCCCCCTCTCCCTGGTTAACAACCGTGGATTTTTTAAGAATCCCCTACACCTATACTTTGTTCACGTGGTCTTTTCATATTTTAGGAAAATATTGAGATATTATTAGTCTTCAAAAAAAATGAAGTCAAAAGAAGTGATGAATTAGCTCTAAATTGGATTTTAGACTGACCCCACCCCCCTTTCCCAAACCCCTCGTGGACATTCATGGAATTTTACCATACCCCCAACCCCAAAAAACTGTCAAAAATATGTTAGCATTTTTATGATGGACAATTTTCGAAAATTTAATCACGAAAAACGTATATTAATTACAATTTAAATAGAACGTAGCACACGAGAATTTCTTGATCTCGACATCTTGAGACTCTTGACATGAATACCACTTTCAAGACGAGATCAAGATATTTTCTTTTTATTTTACTATTAAGGAATTACACGTTTCAAAATGTATATACGATGATATAAAAAAAGAAAAACTGCAAGAGATAAGAAATGTAGAGAAAGGATAATACTCAATGAAAGAAAATGAGGTCCTTTGCATATGAAAGGAAAGAAGAAAGCAGTAGAAAAAGGAGATATTTCAAATGAATCTTAGCATTGTTCGAAGTGACAGGGAGCAGGGAAGAGCTAATAAAGTTGTTAAAAGAAAGGTGCATAAAAAACGGAAAATTGAGGAAGTCATCCATTAAAAGGAACAGACTTGAAAATTAAAAACTCGATAAAACTAATTAAAAAATTGCACAGCAAATGTACAGCATGTAAAAGTCCAGAGAGAAGAAAAAAGTTGTCTAAACTTTTCCAGCCGTATTGTCAAGGGTTATTAGAAACTTTAAATTATGTGAATAAACAAATATTTATTTAACATAATTTTTCCAAAAAGCATATATATATATACATATATATTCTAATTACCAGAAAAAACACAAAAGGAATAATTCCACTCTTATGTGTCAATTAAAATCGAATTAAAACGCCTTTAATGTTTTCAATGAAAACAAGGAACGTCACATCGTTATGCTCACTTTAATATCATCACGAATGTAGTAGGGATCTTTTGTGACAAGCCTAATTTTCTTTGATTAAAGCGATAGTAGGGGCGTATCACGAAAGAGTGCTTAATCAAGAGAGTTATGTTCATCGAGTTCTCCATCAGGGCATAATTATGTTTAACGTGAAGTTTCTTCCTCTTCTTGCTTTGAGGGAAACTAGAAAACCGAGGGAAACTGTTATATCTCTGATTTTTGATCTCGCTAAAATGTGCGTCATTTTCCTTGATTAGAATCTTTTTTCATCGTCTAATCCTCATGTTTACCTCATGTATCCACCCAGAAAAAAGTTTCTTTGAATCAAATAAACATTTCTTTGATATAGGGCCAAAGACAAAATTTATGATAATATTATGTTTATTTGATCAAAAGAAACTTTTTCTTGAGAGTCCTCATGTATCTTATAACTTAAGATAATCTTAAGTTGAAAACGAGATTAAAAGGGAATTATGTAAAAGGAATTTAATAAAGGTGTTGGAAATGGGATTACAAAAGGTGGAACAAGGTCTGTGGATAAGAATTTCGAAAACAGTAATGAAACGTGTGTGGAAAAGTGAGATTAGAAATGAAGGTAAAATCATGCTTACAGAGCGAAAAAATCACTAAATCAAATATTTTTTAAGTAAAATTAAAATATTGAATTTTGAAGTTAAATTTTGAATTCTTCGTCTTATCCAAAATGCATTCAAATTAAATATTTTTCGCTCTGTATGTAGTCCTATATTTGGAAAAAGATTAGCGCTACACAGCGAAAAAATATTTATCTATACCCAAATGTGAAATCACAAACGGCCAAACGTTGGCCGTCTATTATTTTACCGCAAAGGGTGGAGAAACTGTTAGCCGTGTATTTTTTTCCCGTAAAGGGGGAAGTTTTCCAATTTTTAACCGTCTATTATTTTCCCGCAAAGGGGGTGTTTTGAATTTGTTAGCCGTGTAAGTTTCTTGCGCAAAAGGGGGAGTTATCTAATTTTTAGGTGATAAACGTGTTTTTACGAATGCGTCTGTCTACCTGTAGATTTTTAGATTCCGAGCACGATAACTTTTGCGAGAAAATAGTAGGCGGCTAACAAATTCTCGCCCCTTTGAGGGAAAAAATTTCACGGTCAACAAATTCTCCCCCTTTGCGGGAAAATAATGGACGGCTAAAAATTAGAAAACACCCCCTTTGCCGGAAAAAAATACACGGATAACAAATTCTTCCCCCTTTGCGGGAAAATAATAGAAGGCCAACAAATTCAATAACACCCCCTTTGCCGAAAAAAAATACACGGATAACAAATTCTTTCCCCTTGGCGGGAAAATAATAGACGAAAACAAATTCGAAAACACCACCTTTGCGCAAAAAAATACACGGATAACAAATTCTTCCCCCTTTGCCGGAAAAAAATACACCCGTAAAGGGGCAAGAATTTTTTAGCCTTGTATTATTTTCCCGCAAAGGGGGAAGAATTTATTATCCGTGTATTTTTTTCCGGCAAAGGGGGTGTTTTCGAATTTGATAGCCTTCTATTATTTTTCAGCAAAGGGGGAAGAATTTATTATCAGTGTATTTTTTTCCGGCAAAGGGGGTGTCTTCGAATTTATTAGCCTTCTATTATTTTCCCGCAAAGGGGAAAGAATTTTTTATCCGTGTATTTTTTTTCGGCAAAAGGGGTGTCTTCGAATTTGTTAGCCTTCTATTATTTTCCTGCAAAAGGGGAAGAATTTGCTATCCGTGTATTTTTTTCTGCAAAGGGGGTGTTCTAGAATTTGTTAGCCGCCTATTCTTTACGAATGCGTCTGCCTGTCTGTAGATTTTTATTTTCCGAGCACGACAACTTTTGCGAGAAAATAGTAGGCGGCTAACAAATTCTCACCCCTTTGCGGGAAAAAATTACACGGTTAACAAATTCTCCCACTTTGCGGGAAAATAATGGACGGCTAAAAATTAGAAAACTCCCCCCTTTGCGGGAAAATAATACCTGACAATACGTGAGTAAAAAATTGGTCACAACCCCTTTACGGGAAAACAATAGTCGACTAACAAATTCGAGAACACCCCCTTTGCGGGAAAAAAGTACACGGATATCAAATTCTTCCCCCTTTGCTGGAAAATAGTAGAAGGCTAACAAATTCGAAGACACCCCCTTTGCCGGAAAAAAATACACGGATAACAAATTCTTCCCCCTTTGCTGGAAAATAATAGAAGGCCAACAAATTCAAAAACACCCCCTTTGCCGAAAAAAAATACGCGGATAACAAATTCTTTCCCCTTTGCGGGAAAATAATAGAAGGCTAATAAATTCGAAGACACTCCCTTTGCCGGAAAAAAATACACCCGTAAAGGGGCAAGAATTTTTTAGCCTTCTATTATTTTTCCGCAAAGGGGGAAGAATTTATTATCCGTGTATTTTTTTCCGGCAAAGGGGGTGTTTTCGAATTTGATAGCCTTCTATTATTTTTCAGCAAAGGGGGAAGAATTTATTATCAGTGTATTTTTTCCGGCAAAGGGGGTGTCTTCGAATTTATTAGCCTTCTATTATTTTCCCGCAAAGGGGAAAGAATTTGTTATCCGTGTATTTTTTTTCGGCAAAGGGGATGTTTTTGAATTTGTTAGCCTTCTATTATTTTCCCGCAAAAGGGGAAGAATTTGCTATCCGTGTATTTTTTTCTGCAAAGGGGGTGTTCTCGAATTTGTTAGCCTTCTATTATTTTTCCGCAAAGGGGGAAGAATTTTTTATCCGTGTATTTTTTTTCCGGCAAACGGGGTGCCTTCGAATTTTTTAGCCTTCTATTATTTTCCCGTAAAGGGTGTGTTTTTGAATTTGTTAGCCGTGTAAGTTTTTTGCGCAAAAGGGGAGTTTTCTAATTTGTGGGCGATAAGCGTGTTTTTACGAATGTGTCTGCCTGTCTGTAGATTTTTATTTTCCGAGCACGATAACTTTTGCGAGAAAATAGTAGGCGGCTAACAAATTCTCACCCCTTTGCGGGAAAAAATGACACGGTTAACAAATTCTCCCACTTTGCGGGAAAATAATAGACGACTAACAAATTCGAAAACACCCCCTTTTGCGGGAAAAAAATACACGGATAACAAATTCTTCTCCATTTGCGGGAAAATAATACAAGACTAAAAAATTCTTGCCCCTTTGCGGCTAAAAAGTAAATTTTTTAGCCATATAGTATTTTCCCGAAAAGGGGGGAGAAATTGTTAGCCGTGTATTATTTTCCCGCAAAGGGGGAGGAATTTGTTATCCGTGTATTTTTTTCCTGCAAAGGTGGTGTTTCCGAATTTGTTAGCCTTTTATTTTTTTCCCCGCAAAGGGGGAAGTTTTCGAATATGTTAGCCCTGTATTATTTTCCCGCAAAGGAGTGATAATTTGTTAGTCGCCTACTATTTTCTAGCAAAGAGGGGAGAAATCGTTTTCTTTCATTTTTTTGGATTTTCAAAATGTTATGTCTGTCAATTTTTTTTTTTTTTTTAAAAGTCATTAAGAAAAATTGTTCGACTTTTTGAGTACTACGAACATCCGGTATTAGAATTTTTCATTAAAAAAAAAAAATTGTTTACAAATTTTTCAAAAATCGCTTAATTTTTGAATTTTCATCTAAAATGGCTGACCAACGAACTTGACCTTCATTTTAGGACACTAAAAGAGTATACCAAAGGACAATTCAGTCGGTGAATTCTTTCGAAAGTTATCGTGCTCAGAATCTAAAAATCTACAGACGAACAGACAGACACATTCGAAAAAACATGTTTTTCGGGTTCAGGAGGTCCCAAAACGCGGACAGTTGTCAAAAACTGGGGGGGGGGGGGTCAAATTTTACACAAATCTCATACCTTCTCTGATTAGAATGTAACAAAATAAATGCCTGAGTAATGGCGGTTTGACGGGGTATTGCCGACTTTCGGCCCAGTAAAATGTCATTGCTGGGCCAAGCATCGGCAGAAGCTTGGCAAATTTGAAATGACAATGTACTGTGTCAGTACTGTGACAACACTGGGCCGATTTGATCGCAGTTATTGGTCCAGTAACATTGGCCGACTCTTGTCTGCCAAGATTTTTTCAGTATTGGGCCGTGTAGTCAGTATCGGCAAAATTCGCACTTGTGTAATTTTCGCTTAGTAAAATGGAGAATAGAATTTTAAACTTAACGCTTTGGTCCAACGTCCTTAAATTAAAAACTCAGGTCGTAATTTAAAGAAAGAAATAAAAAATTATATTATACACGATTTTACTTCCTGAATTTTGCAATGAGGGACAAAAACAAATTGTAATAATATTTACTGAACTCAATACATACATATATGTATATTGTATACGTTGAAAACAATTATAATATAAAACTAAAACAGAAAAATCCAGCTAGATGAAGAAAAGTTGGTGGGATTCGAACTCGGGTCTCCGAGATCAGCAGTCGGGCGATATACAATTTGCCTATAAAGACATTTTGATAGTGGGTAATAAATTCGTCCATATAACTATTAAATCCGTTATTCGACAATCTGCATACGTCGGATACGCTTGTGCTTCTGTTAAATCAGTTAGTAATTTTTATTATTTTATTTTTTTTACAATTTATTAATTTCCTTAATAATTTTTCCTACAGTTTTTTTTTTACTATTGGGATTTTTCTGAGAAAAAATAGTCAGATTTTGACCTCGACCTGGCTTTTGTACAAATTTCAAGGACATGGGGGTAATAATAATATATCGATATAAGAATTTGATAGCTCGTGACTGCCAGTGTAAAACGTGATGTTTATTTACATAGACAAGAACTTGTTAATAAGTTACGAAATCTTGGCAAACACTATCACGCACATAGTAAGATTTTTATTGCTTATGAAATTGAGTATGCAGTAGCACGTTTGCTTGCGACTGCCTATATATATATATATATATATATTTAGAGGCATCATTTGTGTGAAATATGTAAATACTAGACACGAGTAGAATATTCTGACACCTAATTCTTGACATTGCTCTTATTCTCAAGAAAAAAATGTCGAATGTTTGATTTTTAAACTGCAAGTCAGGGTCAAAAAAATGAAGAAAACAGTACCCACGCCCAGAAAAGAATAAAAACACGCTTTATTTCTTTGAGTATATTTACATAGTCACTGTTTGATTGAAAGTTTAGTTTTCGAAAGCTGTAACGTACTTTATGGAAAATTTGGTTGTGGAAATTGGGAGAATTAAAAATTGGATGTGTTCCAACTTAAAAAAAGGCTTTGCTGGATATAACTCAATGCCTCTAATTTTTGTGTGCACATTTCTTTCAACTGTCTCTTCCTATATAAAATCTACTACCATCTTAATTTACAATGAATAAGCATTTTTAACATTACATATTTTTTTCAGATTAATTTACCCAGCACTATTAACAGAAAAGAATATAAAGTACGGGATGAAGTATAATGTATGATCCTCAACATGAAAGAGGATGGAAAAAAGTGAAGATTGAGCAAGATGCTGTTGCCACCGTGAAAATCAAGATCGACGGATCCTCATGTTTCGCTACGAGAAATGATCTTGAAGCCCTCGGGAAGGTCAGCCACGTGTAGGATGCAAGTGAGTACAGAAAATTTATGTATAAAAAACAGGAGCCAAGGTCAACGCAAATTAGTCATACGCTTCATACAAGTTCACCTCATTTCGCCTTCTATACTATATAAACATATATATAAAAAAAATATATATAGATCATATATTTCACATATACGTAAAAACCATAAAATGTATATGTGTATATATATATATATGGATCAGACGATTTGAATTAGGATGTAATGGAAGTAGATTGTTAATGATGAAAACGTGAGTTGGCGAAAAAATACTTCGGAAACTTTGTGCTTGTCACGGATGCACGCGCCGTTAGATATATGTCGAAGCGTGGCAATTTGAATTATTTAAAAATGCAAAATTTTCAAGGAAGATCATTATTTTGTTGCACAACAATCGCGCGATTTAATACGGTGTCAGTTTTTCAGGAATACATATATGTCAAGTGTCCACGTGCCACAGATTATACGTATATATATATATATACTTATTGTTATTCTCCTTACACGCTTAATTAATCAACGCTATCAGAATGAAATA
Source organism: Synergus japonicus (assembly GCA_900474275.1). NCBI lineage: Eukaryota > Metazoa > Arthropoda > Insecta > Hymenoptera > Cynipidae > Synergus > Synergus japonicus. The sequence goes on along the minus strand of UCOH01004772.1, from coordinate 35,269 downwards.
CGTATTTGGCGCCAGCTTAGATACAAAATATCTGATTTTGTTCCAACTATTTGTATTGCTGACATATTAGAGTCACTAAATTATTCAGTTATGCGTGTTTAAAGATTCGACGTTTAATCTTTTTCTGCATTAGAATAATTTTTTTCTGGCCTCTCGTCCATCTGACATGTAAATGTAATTTAGTAGAGTCATTCAATTTATTAGATTATGATTTACTGGAGATTTTTTTTGTTTGGGAATATATTTTGGAAGAATTGCTAGTGGAATTGTAGAATATAATATAATTTCTGCTTTATCTGCAATTTGGAATTGTATAATAAATAGATATAAAAGAATTATTGTCTAATTTAATATACCTATGAATTTTTGAAGAAAAAATTGGCGAAAAAATATTAGAAAATATGGCGTGTTTTCTTCTCTTATTATTTATGCAGATTACTAACTTGGCACAGATTGTAGTCAATTTGTTACATAAGATTGGAGGAGAGGCTTTGGCAACCGCGTAAAAGCAACATTAAGTACGCGTATAATTCACGGCAATAAAATTTCGAGCCTTCAACCGCATTTAGCTCTTATTCTTTTCCTTTTGTGAAAATTTTTAGGTCATCAAGGTAATAATACTTAATATATCGGCCTCAGTATATTTGATAGCTCATTGCTGTTGGTGAAAACTTGATGTTTATTTACATAGGCAAAGGTATGAGATTTTTAATATATAGTAACATGTTAGCTTGCAGCTACCTAAATATATATATATATATATATTTAGAAATCCTATGAGTGTAAGATATGTTTGAGAAATTAATTTACAAAGCACTTCTAGCATAAAATAATTTAGCGACATGCAAATCTAAATCCCTCCAGAATGTGAAGAATTTTCTGTATTTTCATGAAAATTAAATTAAATTTTAATTATAAAGAGAATTTAATAAACTATGCTAAATATTGAAACAAACCAAAGAGTAAATTTAATATAATGATTTTTTTCGATTAAAATTTTTCAATTCTTAATTAATTAACTATTTTGATATTGATATTCTATATTCAGTTCTTATGTTTCCACTTTTTTCTGGAATATGTTTCTGTTTAATAATAGAAGGAATTTAAGAGCACAAGATAAAGTATCTGAAGATTTGCGACGTGTCGGGCAAAGTGCCAAAAAAAGTGTAAAAATTAGCGAGTAAGATCTAAGTACATTCACAAGTTTCTTATTTCGTTTCGCGAGGACTTTCGTGTAAAAAAACCTTATCGAATTATTTTGGCACACCTCCGGAATAAAAGTTCAAGATGTCCTTTTATCATCCTGATTAAGTCGCGAGGAAGATACAGGTCAGAGACTACGTAATTTATCGTTTGCACTGAAAACGAGCTTGAATTGTTTTCGAGTCAGTGCAGATCTAACTTACCGGAAATTATATATTATTGTACGAAATGGATAGTGTACTTTTTAAAAACACTTCTCGCAATTAACGAGAAATATGTGCGTACAAATTCGAAATTAATCTTCCACTTAATCTCGCCTCTGTTGCCAAAATTGCTGAACTTAGAGAAGCAATTTATTAGGTACACATTTTCCATTAAAATATGAAAAATTCTTGACGATTTCACATTTTCTTTGTAAAGCCACTTCAACGAGAATTTTTAGAGAGTTTCGCCGGCGAATTTAGTGAAAGAGGCGGTATGTATTGTGTGTGAGATAAAAAATACATATTGAACAAGAGGAAAGAACTTGCGCTGGAGTAAAAGCCGCCATGAAAAATAAGCTGGCAACTTTTACGTGAAAGACGTTGTCTCGGTACTTAAGAAATTTATTTCGCTCGCATAATAAAGAGACAGAGTTGCTGGATTTATTTCATCCTTGTGCTGTATTACCCAAGTACATACTAGTAAATATATACGTGAAACTACAATCACAGGTCTCTGTAATAATAAATTTTATGATCGCACCTCTTCTTCACGGTTAGATGTAACTTAGATGTTTTAGTTTTTACTTTTATCTTTTACTCGTTTTCAGTAATCAAACTCGCCACTACAATAATAAATAAAAATTCCCAAGGTGTTACTTTATAAATAATGATACATATCTCATAATCAGATTTTCTTTATAATTTTACAATTATGAAAGTACTGAGAAAGATTATCTAGATAAATTGATCACTTAATTCCGAAGAATTTTTTCGTCCGCCGTCTACAGTTTCTTCATTGATAATTATTAAGATGTCTAATTAATTTTGTGCTAATGAATTCCAGACAAGGTGTCTCAATCTGCAAAAAGAAGAACAAAGGAAGAAAAAGTTAATACCAATCCAGGGCACAGAATGGATCTTTGACGTTTGATGTTGGGTGACAGAAATAAAATAACGAGTAAATGGGTCACCGAGTGTAAGAGTACTTCGAAGAAGTGATCGATTAAAGGTAATAAGTATATGCGAGTTCGCACAACCTCTTGCATCATCGACCCCCTTAAAAAGAAGATCAAACGTCTATCCAAGCCTTGCAAAGGAAAGATATAAGAGCTAAAGGAAAAAGGGTTGGAAGGTGGCATTGATCGATACCTCATTCCATTTTAAAATTTTCAATTTCCTTCCTTTACATTCAAACCTTATGGGCACTAAAAAAGCTGAATTTACTTTTAAAAGCGGATAATTGGATTGGAAGACTTTGAAAAGCGTGTAATTGGATTTAGAGACTTTGTACTGAAAATGAGTTTTCAGTTAGTTTGCACAACAAAAATCTAAATAAGTTAGATATCCAGTATCTAAGTGAAAACCAAATTAGGAAACCAAAACAGAGTCAGAAAACTTGGAGAGAATTGTAGTTGATATTGTCAAAACCTATTTTCATCATTAAACAATAACGGTTTTGACATTTATTTGAAAAAATGTAATTCGAACTTAATTAAAATCATATTTTTTCTCTTCTGAAATTAAAAATTGCCGATTGAAGCTTTTTTTAAGCCTCTCCAACACGACTCGTGTTTAATTTTTTTAATTGCAAAAGACATTTGAGCTACGCTAAAGGCAATAAAATGCTCTAATTAATGCGAGGCTCGCCTTTCAATACAACTACTCTTGCATCCAATTACATGACTTTTTGTCCAGTAACAAAAAAAAAGTGGCGTTTCATGATCGGAAGTTGGGTCACGGATCGCTCGTGAATTAAAATCGATGTCTTTGTTTTTGGCTCCGTTTCCGAAACTGTAATTTATATAAATTTATATGAATGGAGAAAAAAACTGCGCAGTTCGTCGTATCGTTCTATCTTTAAGCCACTATGTGCCATATTTCAAACGTGGGTTTAATAAAAGCGGATAAAATCCGGCGGAGTTTTTCGAGCGCGACGATACACTTGGTACTTTTGTGCCCTCGTAACACGATACGGTTAACACTTTTCCATATGAATGACAAAAAAAAGATAAAAAAGAAAATAGGAACGTGTACGAGTGTTGTAAATGAGACAACCAAACGCAAGGGATTTCATTTATTTTGCCAGCAATTCTGTTAACAAAAGATGGTTAAATATACACCTGCTTCGACCCCGCATTGATAATCCAACGTAAAAAATGTTTAAATCGAGAAACTTTTATTGAAATTGCTTCTGTTTATTATAATATTACTTTTAATTTTCAAACTTAATTTTATAATTCTGTATTCATCAGCCTCTTAGAGTTTATTACTTATTACAGTTGATTTTAATTAAAATATGAAAATGGAGTTTTTTTGAGTTAGCTAAAAATTCCTTCATTTTAAAAAAGAATGGAAATAAAAGAGAAATTTAATTTCATTCCAGTGTAGTTAAGCATTCCTTCATCTAAAAATACAGTAACCTTTTAGCATATTAAATGCACTAGGAAATTGAAGAAACCTTTGTCCTGCAAAGAGAATCTTTTTCTAAAAAGGATGTATAAGCAACGAATGAAAACAAAGGGGAAATAAATTAAATTTCAAATAATAAGCACACTTTAAAATGAGTTTGCTTACAAAAGTACAGAAATTTACGTTCTTATTGCTTTTTCTTGTTTGACAAAGTTTGTAAAATGTGCATCATGACGTAAAAATTTAGAGTTGCATAGGATTATATATTATACAGTTATCGAAATGTGTACCATTGTAGATATTTAAGTCTAAGCTTTACTGTCCAATTTGGAAGGGTCAGAAATCACATGATCTCACCCCAATATTTTCCTTTCATGAACACACAAATCATAGAACATTTCTCGAAAGCCATAGAACGATTCCAATCACGTTTTCATTATCCGCACAGAATTGAAGTAATTGAACCAAGACTCATTCTGATTCGCGAGTGCAATTTATTGGATGGAAAGAGTTTTCCACGACATAGATAATCTGTATAGTGCACAGGTATATGTTGTATGTAGAGGTTTTTGCGTAATGTCAGGATGCATGTAGGTTCGCAGAGATAGCTCTCTGTAAGAGGGCAGAAAACTTCGTTATCTCTTAAAAGCAGACAGCCTTCAGGAACCGATCTATTCTCGATTTACACGTTTACTCGTTTATGGAGGGTTTCGAGTACAGGATATAATGGTATAATGGAACGTCTAGACAGAGTCTACAGGTATGAAAACCAACGCATAACCACTTCGAACTAGTCCCACACGATATGAGAATCAGACTACTAAGGACCCTTCAGTTGAAACCAAACTCCTAATTTCCTTCGTTCTGATTAATGTTACCTGTGCGAGCAGCAGTGAAGAAAATTACTTAGGGCTCTCGAATATTAGTTCGTTTCATAATAACTCCCTCGAGATCAAGCGTCTCTCTTTTGGAGCATATAACGATCCTGGGAATTCCTTTCATTTGGAATTCCTCACTCACTCTCTTTTTCTCTCATTCGACTAAAGTAATGATCATTCAAATTCTCTAATCTCTAAAAATCTAATTTTTTCACAACAAAACTTGGCGTAAAGCAGAATTTAGAAGTTAGAATTTAGAATCTGCTTTGGTAGAACAGGTACCGCCCCTAATGTAACCGCAGATCATTACCCTTATAATTTGAAGAATGAAGATTTAATAGAAGGCGGAGAATTGAAGGGTAAGGGTTAAAGAAAGTGTCCTGCTGAGCAAAAGTCAATTTCCCATTGACTTGCATTTTCACGCCAATCAGTTTAAGGATTTCCAAAGAGCTAATTGTCATCAGTGAATTATAATAGACTATAGACTTGTCTTTGGGGGGTACTTGTACGTTATAACGATAGCAGCAGGGCTTTAACACCCTCGTTACGCCTACGTAATGAATTATACTTTGACACAGAAGCAACCATTAGCAATTTTGTGGGCTCTCTCAGGCTTAGGAGACTGAGGTCAAATAAATACCTTATAGAAAATTATAAATCTTAATCCTGATGGACGATGGGTACCATCAGACAGTCGCCGACACAATGGCTTTTCTGCAAGAGAGACTCATGAAAAGCGAAATTTTCAGATAAAAAGCATCCCCTACTTACTTTTCGCCTTTAATGTCAAAAAGATTTCTCAGAGGAGATTCCGGGAATAAAAGCTTTGGAGAAAAGTGCAACGGAAGAAGCGATTTTTGCAATAAAATGATGATCATCCTTTTTAAAAATCAATTTCAATTTGAAACATCCGTATATGATCGATTGGAAAAATCGAAGCTAATGTTCGAGGCACAAAATTGGTTTTGTGGTTTGTGATTCGAACAAGGAAACAATTTAAACGAAAAATTGCATTCAGTTCATCCCCTGTTTGGTTGGAATGACCAACAAAATTATAGTGAAATCGGTTACTATTAACATCTGCCCCGAAGCACTCAAAATTTTTCAAATGCAGGTGCAATTATGATCTTTAGTCTGCGTTGAAAAAATATATCTGGGGAAATCTTTTTTTTCAAAATTTACAAAATTGTGGATCCTTTTTAAACCAAAATTACATTGTCCGGAATTATTTTAATAGAATCTCGTCAAATTCATACAAGAGGCAGATCTATTTATTATAAAGCATGTGGTGACAATGAAAACTCAAAATATTGAAAAAATTCAAGATGTTCACCCAATTTTTGTTTTAAACTCTTTATTTCTTTGTCTCTCGATGGAGGAGGTTATTCAATTATTACACTGTTAGAAATATATTGAAAATTCAACTACTTTTGATGGAATATTCAACTATTTGCATGAAAAATTAACTATATTTTATTGAAAATTCATTCAGCTACGGTAATTTTACTTTGTACGTAAGATTTTCTTGATCCCCACTCTAATTTTTATACAACAGTATTTTTGATCACGAAAAGAAACCTATTAATTTATTTAAATGAAAATGGATATATAAAAAACAATTAAAACTTTCCTAGACCCCCTCTCCCCATAAGGTGCTTACATAATACTTAAACAGCCCCATTACAACTTTTCATGTGTCAACTGAAAGGTTATATGTTATATGAATCTAAAGAAATATATTGCATGCAAAATTTTGAAAAATTCAAATTGCCTCAAATACTCAAAAATTCGTGTTTTCTATCCTTTCGTCTTTTTCGAAATGTTGACTTTCATGCATTTTTGTACGAATTTAATGATTTTGCTTTGAAGGGAGATGTTAATATTAATCAATTCTGTTCAAAATTGGTAAATACTATCTTTTTGGTCATTCCACCAAAAAATAAGGGTTTGCGTGTGGGAGAGGGTGAGACCGAAGAAATTCGGAACAAAAATCCACCAATAGTAAATAAGAATCACCCTAGGGTGATAGTAGATACCAGTTTTATTATTATTTTTATTCATTTCCCATTAAAAAAAAAGAGTGCGAGATCGCAAGCTATAAAAGCTCCCCGTTCTCAATATTTATGACACCTCTCGATACAATCGCGCATGGAGCACAGTATTGTCAGCATTATGGACGGTGCTTGCGATAAGCGCTTTTTGTGGGCCATCTCCTCTGAATCAGCCAATAGAAGTCATGCGACACACAAAACATACAACACAAAGGAGAACCACCGAAAAGAATTGGGATAAACATCTTCCGGCCCTCTTTTCTACCTTCTTCCTTCTTCCCTCATCGTTCATCCTTCTCTCATTCCTCTTTTCTCTATCTCTTTTTCCCCTTTCGGTACGTGCTCCCGAGATAATTCAACGCCGAAAGTTTCGAGCATAAAGTTCGTAATGCCCCATAAATGTCGTCGTTCAAGAAAAAAGATAAATACGGTTCACCGTCGGACCCCGTAACCGTAAGGTATATACTATTCGTGCACCGCATATGGCGTATATATAGCTATCTGCCTCGCTGTCACGCTCAGCACGAAATTGCCGAAAAAAGATACAGGGCTCCTGTGCACTGTGCAGTCTGCGAAACGCGATAAAAAGGAACGAAAAGGCTAAGAAAATAAAAAGTATGTAAAAAAGCTGGGATATTACTAGCCCCTGTGCCTAAGTACCTGCGGTTATGCGAGCCACGGTTTCATTATTTTCTTCTGGCATTGAAGCCTCCAAATGAAGAGGAACAGAGGTCGAAAAAAATCTTCAGTAAAAAATTTAATGTCCTCGAGAAGGCTACCAAATTATTTTTCACTTATCCTCTCGCTTTTTTATTGTTTTTTTATGTCTCTTCTTTCCTTTCATTTTTTTTTCTCGAATCTTCAGGGTTAATTAGTCCTTTATTTACGAGCATATTAATTTACTTGAACAGCCATTCCAGGAAGTTAATTATATGACTTTCCCATTTTTCCAATTCTCCATTGTTCCTAAATTCTCGCAACATGGCAATTTATGTGACACGTTTGACATTTTAAACGTCAAAGATTTTAAAAGATTTTTAAAAATTGAAAAGATTTCGAAGAATTTTAAGTGGTTTTATAAGGAATTTCAAGTAATTTCAGAGGGTTTCAAAAGATTTCACAAAATTTCAAAGAGTTCAATAGACTTTAAAAGATTTCAAGTAATTTCATAAATTTAAGGACGTTGGACCGGAGTGTTAAGATCAAAATTCCATTCCACATTTTACCCATCGAAAATTATAGATAAATATTTTTTCGCTCTGTAGCGCTAATCTTTTTTCAAATATAAGATTGCATAAAGAGCGAAAAAATATTTAATTTCGATACTTTTTGCATAAAAGAAGGAACATAATTGAATATTTTCACTTTTTTTTTTTATAATATTTGAATTAGATATGCTCTGTACGCATAATTCTAGTTAAAAATTGATTAGTTTTACAGAAGGAAAAAATTCCAAATTTAATATTTGTGGAGTAAAATGAAGAAATCGACTTTTTCGATTGGAACTTGGTTCCAACACCCTTAAGAAGATATTTAGATAATTTCAGAGAGTTTACACTCGAAACTTGAATCAGTGAAAAACCAGTAAAAAGCCACTACAATTTTTAGTATTTTAGTAACGATTATTGAAAATTTCATTGATTTTTTCACTGATTTTCGGTAGAATGTCCACTGAATCAATTTTATAAGAGATACCTCATAGTCTCTCGAAACCCTATAAAATGTATTGTAATCTTGTAAAATTAAATAAAAATCAAATCTCTGACGTTTAAAATGTCAAACACGTGGCATATTACAAGAATCAATCGAACCAATCGAATGCAAATCACATTCAGCCAAAATCCACTGCAATAACTTGTAATCGCTCAGAAATCACTTTGAGACACTTGAGACGCATTAAAAAGTTTTTAATTGATTTAAATCTTTTGAAATTCTGTGAATTCTTGCTAAATCTCTTTTTTTCTGAATAAATTCTTTTAATCTCATGAAATATTTTGAAATGTTTCAGAATCTTGGAAACTGGTAAAAATACGCTGCTTTGTAAAATCACATAATTCATATTATACGAATTGGGTCCAACTTAACCAAATTAGCCTCTGAACCTGAAGCCACATTTGCTGACGTCTTGAAAGAATTGTTGCGTCAGTTTTCTCTCTCTAACTCTAACTCGACGATTAACCGAGAGTAGGTACATAAATTTTAATAGTTCGTCGCGATGGTGAAATCATTACTGAATTCACCGCTGCAGCTTATAAGTCTGCAAATTAGAATCACGATCCGTAATACGAATTGAGATTGATAATCCGGCTTAATTTAATGCAATCGATTGGACACTCTGTCGGGAATAATGTTTCTTGGCTTTCCATTTACGATGCTTTTCTGAGTCGATCATAATTTATAATAAGTGCCAGTTCATACTAATATGCAATTCACTTGACATCGGTATTCAAATCTTGATTGCTGACATTCTTCCTTTGAACTTTGTTTTGATGAAAAAAAAAAAGAAAGTTTTGAAGAAAAGAAGATATAGTACTCGTTTTGATAACAACATTAATGAAGACGTTTAATGAATTCCTTTCAATCTTTAGACGATGAAACGACTTGTAAAATTACAAAATTACAAATACAAAAGATTCTCGTTAAAAATTTTTCTAAAATAATTTTGAGACATTCACCGAATCTTTTGAAGAAAGAAGAGAATTCCTGAATTCCTTTTTCAGGGAGATACTGGCCACTTTCGAAATGTAATATAAAACGATCGTTAAAAGGAAGAGAGGGTTAAAAGAAGAAAGTTCAATAAAAGCATATGATAACTTTTCGAAATGGATTTTAGAACGATGAACGTGTTCTCCAACTGGTTATTACCGACATTTAGTGGAGAATAGAAATCCGATCTTATCACAATTTATATTCTTTAAATCTACCCTAAAAGGATAGGGTAATACGTTATTTCTCTTGCCCTAAAAATTTTAACAATGAGTCCTTTTAACATTAGATTGTTCCGTGCTCTACTGAAGGCACCCCAAGGAAATTGTGACTCTTGAAGGGCCTCGTATTACCGGTGACGGATATCGGAGAAACTTAGTTGACATGAGGGGCAGATATAAAAAATGAGAGGGAAGGAAAAATTTACCGGATGTAAGTCAAATGTGAACTAAAACTAGATTGCATGTAAAAGATTTAGAGAAAAAACAAGTATATCAATTTTTCATCATAAATCAGGAATTGTTTAACTTGAGAGTACCATAAAAAGTAGATATTTCATTCTTTTTACATCTCTTGAAATTCTAGAAAATCTCTCGAAATAATCGTTTATCTTTGGTTTTTATGAAGAATCTCTATTTATATCAAATACTAACGTATTTTTAAAAATTTAACAATGTAACATCCAAATTTAAATATTTGAAAATGTCCCCTCTAAAAAAACAGTGCCTTCACCCACTTGACAGATTTCCCTTGACCCAAAAACATTCTCTTTGAACGCACAATTGAGTTTGCTCAGTGAGATCAACTTGAGCGTCGTAGCTTATTTTTAGTAGAATGTAAAATGATTTTGAAAGTTATTGTCAAAATTTTAGAAATTTCAAGAGGTTTTTCTGATTTTCAAAAGATTTTTTGAATTTTTAAGGATTTTATGAAATTTTAAGGGATTTTAAGGCATTTTGAAAGAATTTAACATATATCCATAATATATCTACGAATAAATCATCTTCTTCATTAATAACATTTATTTATATTCTTTATTGTAATTTTTCAGTGTAATGGGCCATCATATGTACGCTGATTTCGGGCCAATACTGGTACCTAGTGTTGAGTCGACAATTGCAGCCAAGCCGTAGTGCAGACCTTAGTTATCATTCCTTCATTGGCACGATGATGGCAGCCGAGCTTCAGAAAAATTTTTGTCGACTCTCTGGGACAATGCTGAGCCGTATGTGATTTCTCATTTGGGAATGGTAATTTCTCTAAATTATTTTTCAAATTATGTTATTTAAGCTACCAATCTTTGTAATTATAGTTTTACTCTTGATTTATACAGGTATCACTATAGTGATAGAAATTATAATTTCTAAAGTCAATTTGCTATTAAAGATATTTTAACATCTGCTACTCTTAATAGTAATTTGTAGTCATACTATATTTAAAATTAGTACAGAAACAGTATTTCCTCCCATTGCTGTGGCAAATAAAATATTTAACTTCGATATTTTTTGCATAAGACGAAGAATTTAAAATCTAACTTCAAAATTCATTTTAATTTTACTTAAAACATTTTTGAATTAGATATTTTCTCGCTCTGTGCATATAATTATAGTTAAAAATTGATTAATTCTACAGAGGGAAACAATTCCAAATTTAATATTTCTTGAGTAAAATGAAGAAATTGAATTTTTAGATTAGAAGATTAGAACTTGATTCCAACGCCCTTAATATGTCTACCATATATTACTAATTCTTTTAAATTCTCTGGAATTTCATTTTTGTACATTCTTTGAAACACGAACAATTCTTTTGAACAATTACTTAGTCAGGCTTTTTAGTACCATCGACTGATATTGAAACGTTTTTATCTTCTTAATTATGTTAAATATTTTAACATTAAATTTAAAGAATGATTTATATTTAATAAGGAGCATTAACATTATTTTTTAATATTTATATTTGTGAAATTTCTTAACTTCTTTACCTAAACAATTAAATATTAAATTAAAATTATAAAGATTGATATTTGCATTAATTACCTCTTCAACAATAATTTATCAATAATATAAAGATTGGAACTTGAAATCAAAGTTGCAACAATATCAAATAACTTTTTCAGAACGCTATCAATTTTTTTCCAGACTGTATGCTGTATCCTTTGCGAGAGTTGAGAGGTTGAGAGCAGGATTGTTTAATGACTCGTCAATGGAGCTTTTTGTCAAATATCCACGTTTTGGGACCCCCTGAACCCGAAAAACATGTTCTTATTTTTACATAAATTACTCCTAGTAAAATACATGAATAAGAGTGCTGACTTGTAGCTTTTTTTATGCATTCGACCAATTTATTGTATGGAATTTATTCATGTTATTTTGTTACTAAGGATAAATAAACAAAACTTCGTACTTAAACTTGTGTGTATTTATTTTTTCCTCACCTGTAGATAAGTAACTTAAAAAAACATAGAAATTAAGAAAACCCTTTTAAGTTTCATTGACACAAATAGATAAATCACTCCTATAAGAACTAAATTAAAAATTAAAATTAAAGTAAAATTGCGAAAAAATATTAAAATTAAAATTTTGCGCATGCGCAGTAGAATGAGCGAAGAGTTACCTCCTCGGTGCTCATGTTCACCTAATACTTTAAGACAAAAATGCGTGTTTATTCGACTTGATTTGGTGTCAGGCTAAGGTTGAGACGCAAATATCAGTTGCAAGTAACAGGGGAATAGAATATGCGAAGAGGTATTCACATGAAAATGCCAGCAAGTCAAATTTAAATTCTGCACATGCGCAGTAGAATGAGCGAGATTATACCTCCTCGGTGCTCATGTTCACCTAATACTTTAAGACAAAAATGCCTGTTTATTCGACTTGATTTGATGTCAGGCTATGGCCGAGGCGCAAATTTCAAGCAATAATAACAGGAGTATAGAATGTGCGAGGGGGTATTCGTATTATAATGCTAAGGAAAATTTAAATTTCGTGTCAAGTCTAGCGCATGCGCAGACTTGTTCAAAGTTGTGCCACCTCTTCCCATATTCTGTTTTCCTGACACATCAGAGGCTAAATTTTCGTGTTTATTCGAGTTCAATCTTTAGCAGAGAGAGATCGTTTTCTGGTCAGAAATCAGAAAATTGGATCAGGATAGTAGAATATTTGAAGAGCTATTCGAATATGATAAATAAATAAATAGATAAAATAGGCTCCCCTGTTACTGACACAAAATTGTCATCTACATTGAAAATTTAGATCTAAACTAAATCTAAAGAAAGGGGTCCTTAAATAAAAACTCTCATGAATTTAGAGTATTTTGTTTTTTATTATAGACATTTCATTAAATACATGGAGATCACAAAGTTCTACAATTTCAAGCTCGTATAAAATAGATCTAATTAATATTAATACTAACACTATTTTATACTAATATAATAATAATACTGATATTAATACTAATATTAATAGTAATTATATTAACACTTTTAATTTTTGTACTATTTTAAGAATTGATCGACGTATTTTCTTCCAATTTACAAAGTCTTAAAGAGTGTTGAAACCATGATTCAGCTTCCAGATCCATACATCTCACGAATTTTCTGCTCTTCACTGATACTGGAGAATCAATAGTTATGGAAAGAACTTCAAATCCTGATTTTTCAGCTCTGGTTATCAAATCCAACGCCTTACTGCTTCTGCAGCTGTAATACAAAAAATTCCAAACATAAAATAAATGTTGAAAATATATTTTTTTATTGTGCTTATATCTAATTTGGGAAACATGCCTCAAAATTCTTGAAAATATTCTTATCGTAAAAAGTTATATTCGAGAAATTTAATTTTGTACTTGATACATTTTTTTAACAAAGAAAATGGGAATATATGTGCGTATACTTTCGGAAAACTTTTCTGTTTTTTTAAGTATCTTCTTTTCCAGTTCCACGAGTAACAAATATAATAATTCTTAATTTCCATAATTTTTAACACAAATCATCTGAGACATGTTCCGTAATAAAAATTGAAATGTTTTTAAATTTGAATCTTTTTATAAACTTTAAACGCTAGCGAAATTATTCAGAAAAAAAACATTTTCGTAATATTTTTGACGAATTCTTTTTAAGAGCGTTGGACTCAAGTGTTGAGGTTCAAAATTCCATTCTCGATTTTACTCAACGAAAGTTATAGATATAATTTCTTTTAAAATATAGAACTGCACACAGAGCGGAAAAATATTTAATTTTGATACTTTTTGCATAAAACGAAGAATTCAAAATATGACTTCAAAATTCAATATTTTCATTTTACTTAAAAAATATTTGAATTAGATATTCTGTCGCTTTGTCGACATAATTATAGTTAAAAATTGATTAATTTGAGGAAAAAAATTTCAAATTTAATATTTGTGGAGTAAAATGAAGAAATCGAATTTTTAGATTAGAACTTGGCCCCAGCACCTTTAAAAAAACCTTGAATGTAATTATAAACAATTTATTAAGTTAATTTAATTAAAAATAATTACTTTAAAGGACTCCATGCCAGAAAGCATCCTTTCAATTGATCTTTAGTTATTAAAAATGATGGATCTTGAGGCACTGACAGGTATAAAAGATCTTCAGTCTGCACTAATCAAAAAGTGGCATGCTTTGCTAATCTCCCACTGGTCTATTACTCTATTCCATAACAAATGTTTTCTTCTGTTGCTTTTTTTGTTGAGTCTCGTCCTCTTCACGACTAACTGGTTCCTCACTAGACATTCGTAGAATTCGTCCTCTTCGTAATCTTCAATTAAAAATAGGCACATTAGACAAATGGAAAAAAATGTCTTCAGTATTTTAATTCCCAGCATACAAGACTTAAAAAAAAATTTAATAATAATCTCTTATGTGAGACTAATAATTTTAAAGCTTTATTTTCATAATTTTTCAAACAAATCATCTGAGATATGTTTTGTAATAAAAATTGAAATGTTTTTAAATTTAGATCTCTTTATAAACTTTAAACGCTAGCGAAACTATTAAAAAAAAAATTTCCTAATATTTTTGACGAATTCTTTTGAAGGGCGTTGGACTCAAGTGTTAGGCTCAAAATTCCATTCTCGATTTTACTCAACGAAAGTTATAGATAAATATATTTTCGATCTGCAGCGCTAATCTTTTTTAAAATATAAAACTGCATACAGAGCGAAAAAATATTCAATTTTGATACTTTTTGCACAAAACGAAAAATTCAAAATCTGACTTCAAAATTCAATATTTTAATTTTACTTAAAAAATATTTGAATTAGATATTTTCTCGCTCTGTGCACATAGGTATAATTAAAAATTGATTAATTCTATAGAGGGAAAAAATTCCAAATTTGTTTGTTAAACTAATTTAATGAAAAATAATTACTTTAAAGGACTCTATGTCAGAAAGCACTCTCTTCCAATTGATCTTTAGTTTTTAAAACTGATGGATCTTCAGTCTGCTCTAATCGAAAAGTGACATGCTTTGCTAATCTCCCCACTGGTCTATTCCTCTATTCCTTTGTTGCTTTTTTGTTAAGTCTCGTCCTCTTCACCACGAACTGGTTCCTCACTCGAACATTTGTAGAATTCGTCCTCTCCGTAATTTTCAATAAAAAATAGACAAATTAGATAAATGAAAAAGAAATGTCTTCAGTACATATTTCAATACCCAGCATAGAAGACTTAAAAAAAATAATAATAATAATAATAATAATAATCTCTTATGTGAGGATTTAATAATTTTGAAGCTTTATTTTCATAATTTTTAACATGAATCATCTCAGCCATATTCCGCAGTAATAACTTAAATGTGTTTAAAATTTGAATCTCTTTTTAGGAACTTTAAAAGCTTGCGAAATTCCTATGCAGAAAAAAAACATTTTCCTAATATTTCTGACGAATTCTTTTTAATGTATATTTTCGCTTTGTAGCGCTAATCTTTTTGCAAATATAAAACTGCATACAGAGCGAAAAAATATTTAATTTCGAATACATTTCAATTTTACTAAGCATCGTAGCTTATTTTTCCCCCAGCGATTTACTTTGCTATAATATTTTCGTCAAAACTCAGTTTTTCACAATGCCGAATTTGGTTACATCCCTGGAGACGTGAAAATAGGCCCCTTTTGTGCGTCCAATTCTAAAAGTACTGCTGTGGTTGCTAAGTGTACTATGACATTTTCGGTACGTTGATTCGAACCTCCTCGAGCCTATTTATATTTTCTATTATCTATTGTGTTTTCAATGCTGATGTCATGAAGGGCCTTGACGTGAGACGTCGAAGGCCTACGACGTGACCGAGAGACCCATCCAGCATCTTCCCCCAAAGGCCTCTTAAAAAAGGGCAACCTCTGAGCAAAAGAGACAGCTTAAACACTGAGAGGAAGATAGTGAAAAAGAAAGAAAGGGAGGAAACAGGTCCTCCCTCCTGCGATTTCTCCCTTTTCCCCCCCTTTTCTCCCTTTTCTCATTATCCTTCTCCTGCCCTTGCTTACCATTCTGAGGTCCTGGATATTTCCACTACTTACCAAGCAATAAACTTTACTCAGAATATTTATTCTTGAAACCTTGAAACCTTGAAAGAAACTAGCCACTACTCACTAAAAAAATATTTTACTGTTATTTCTCGAATAAGCATCAATTATTCAATATTTCAATAATTTTCAAATTGCAAATGTTTTCAACCTTTAAACTTTATTTTCGAATAACTAACACTTTCCAATTTTTATTGCTTTCTTGATCAACATTTTTAATTTATTATAATAAAGTGATAACATTTTTGGGAAGCATAGAGAGTAAAATATAGTCAAATATAATAATATTCAAATCTCGTTATCTTGAAATCTTTTAATAACTTTTAAAATTCCTTCAAAAATGAATCGATTCAAATCCTCTGAATCCGTAAAAATTTCTCCAATTTCTTAAAATTTTATTTCATTTCATTTATTCCCAAAAGTTCTCTATGAATCAGTTGAATTCCCAAAAATATTTTGAAATCCTTCGGAATTTTCGAAATGCATTGAAATCATTTTCTTTTTTCCCAAAGATTTCTTTTTTTTTCTAGATATCACTTGAAATCTTTTAAATTCTCTGAATCTCCTTTGAATCTTTCAAAATCCCAAATAAGATTTAAAATCCTACGAAATCCCTTTAAATTTCATTTTATTTACCACATGCCCTTAAAATCTCGAATCGCGAAACATGATTAATAGCATTTTTATAACTTTCAAATTACTCTTTCCACATAATATAACCACCTGTCCAAAACCCTAGGTTTAACTAAGATGCTGAAAGATAGAAAGAGAAAGGATAAAAGAAAAAGAATAATGACTAAGAGGGAGAGGGATCAAGAGAGAAAATAAATGAAAGGATAAAAATAAAATTAAAAAAAGGAGAGAGAAAGAATAAAGAAAGCAAAAGGGATACAAGATGTTATTCTCCTTGCAAAGCACATGATCGAAGAAACAAGTTTCTCTCTCGCTCTCTTTTCTCCTCTTCTGATCCCTTTAGTATCTTCTTTTTCTCTCTCGCTTTTTATTTTTCCTTCTGTCTTTCTTTCCTTTTCTTCTCCCCCAATCTCAATCGAAAACCGTAAACAGCTTCCCTCACACACTTTTGACTCTGTACATGTATGATGCACTCTTTTGTGTAACAAATTTTTCAAGTGTGTAAGTAACTGAGATACATACACGTAACAGCTACCGGTTTTGTGAGTCTGTGCGTCGTACAGTAGCTGGCAATCGTGTTTTGTATACATCAAACAGCTGAGATCCTGTTTCTCGTTTACGAGATTTCCTAGTCCAGAGAAACACACCTCTAATTTTATTTTTCTCTTTTAAAGTTATTACACCAAGTTTTTTTTACATTTTTTTTTATTGAACCCTCTGAGGTGATGTCTGCAAGTTCTAAATTATGAGCCTTCGAATTTAAACTGAAAGCATTAAAAATGAGACTTGTAATAATTTCCAGTACTGTTACTGGGAATCACTGTAAAAAATTAATTAAAATAAAAAATGAAAAGAAGATCCATTAATCTTAAACTTCAACGCTTGTAAATTGATTTTATAAAATTGATGAAATCCGGGCTTGAACCTTTAATTAATTGTATTTGATTTCAAGAAATTCAAAATAATTCCAAAGAATTGATAATAACCAATTCTCTTTAATTGTAGGACATTAATTTCAAACCTAATAATTTAAAGTTATCTTTCATAAGTACTCTTTGAAAAATGGTTCCCTTTTTCTTAATTTTTTAAAATTACTCCGAAAAACAGATTATTATGGAGGCGGGTTGCTTCTCTCCTCCTTCATTTCTTCTAGTTTTCATGCTACTTTTCTCTTAAATAACCATCAGCCGTTCTAAGGTAACGGTCTGGTCGCTATAAGGAAGAGCTAGCAAAGTTAGAGGCGCAAATAAAACTGGAAATAGGCTCCAGAAGAAAAGGAAGAAACCAGTAACAACAACAGAAATAAAAGGCAGTGATGGTACATCCATCTGCGGTAGAAATAAAATTGGAACAGTCATTGAGGGGAACCTTAACTCGTCATAACACTCAATTTTATACAATTAGATAGAGGGGAAAAAAAAACAAAAAAAAAACAGTACCGTAAAAATGATATTGAACAATTTTCCAGAATTTACTATTTCACTGTCCTACTATTGAGCATCGAAAAAAGAGAGAAATCAATAAATATGTAATGAGAGTTCTCTAAATGCTGTTCAGAATTGCCTAAAAAATAATTTTGATAATCTGGGTTGACCATCGAAGAACATTAATAACTCCTTGAAGCAATTTAATCACGATCTCAGGTCACCTTTGTTCTTATTCCAAGAGCGTTTTACTGGGCAAACTAATTCTTTTAATGGAAGAGTAAAGAAAAAGGGGCTCGTTAGAAGGAAAAGAGAATTAAGTCGTTTGGTGTCCAATGTAACAGGACACGTGAAACGGGTTTGATGCAATTACTTACGATAAATTTATCGAACCACGTCACTTCATAACGTCAGTCATCTCGTACTCGTCGTTTGATGAAACGTCGAGTGATCCAAGATAATAAACATTGCTTTATTGAGACACTTGATTAATGAGTCGATCTCTTGTTATGTCTTTTTCCTCTATCATAATATAATTACAGTTTAATAATAATTCTACTTTCTGATACCAATTACGTAAGTAGAGAAAACGATATAAATATTTAATTTGTCTGACCTTTAATTGAAGCAGAGCAATCCATGGATTTGAATATTCAACTATTTGGTTGAAAAATCAACTATATTTTATTTAAAATTCATTCAGCTACCGTAATTGTATAAAACTTCAACTAAAGTAATTCAAGTTTTTCTTTTATAGTGAATATAAAGCTTCTACGCTAACCTCTTATGGAATTTTATAAAGGATCTTTTATTGTCCAAAACACGAATTTCATCGTCAACGCGTGAAGTGAAAAAGGTTTATAAAGTTAGAGATAACATCGAGGGATTCCGGATTTTAACAAATATTTTCTTTGCCCTAAAGATAAGATCTTAACAGAAGATGGTTGTCGAACAAGCTTAAGGTCATTTAGGTACCTGAAAGAGGAATCGACTTCTATTAACTGGTTCATAAAGAAAAGGAAGAAAAAAAAATAAAGCTACTATTTCGGAAGTATTATGGAATATAATGTATCAGGGAGGAAACCTGTTCTCGTTTTTCGTTTCTTGGAAAGCTTCCCAACTTTCTGGTTAAGATAATCTATCTCAAGATCGCTTTCTATTTTTAGTCACAACTCACAGGTACCTTATGACATCACAGAAACACCTTTAGAATGCTTTGAATTTCGAGTGTGGACCCTCTGAAAATCTCATCTTAGTCTAACAAACATCAATCCTCAAGTGTAATTCAGTAGCCACTAGTTCGACCCTAACAGTGATTCTCAATTTTAAGAGGAAAACGTGCGAGAAAAAAAACTACTAAAAAATTTATAAATTTCGACAACACAGGCGTTTTTAAAAATTTTTTTAATTCATCATTAATTTCGGATTTTTTAATCTACCACGGAAAAAATTAATTATTGAAATTAGGACAAAGCTCTCCAAATATTTTATTAAAGTTTTTTTAAAATCTAAAGTACTTTTCAGAGAAAAATTCTAACAGTTTTCGAAATGTTTGAACTTAATTTTAATTGTTTGTAATTAATTTCAAATTCTTTTGAATTTGCCTTGAATTACATTTTGTTAAACTTTGTCACACACTTTTTTTATGAAAATGAACAGTAATAATAATAAAAATGGATGCGTAAAATACAAAAGAAAAAACATTCCGAGTTAATGAGAAACAAAAGGGAGAATATAATGAATCCATTGTGAAGAATTTTTTTCTTTCTCAAGTGAGAGCTACTGAACTCACTTGCTACCGTGTTACCCACAAAATCTTCGTTGGGTGAGTTTCATTAGGTTTCAGAAAGCAAAGAATCAAGTTTTCTCTCAACTGTTTTCAATTTTCTACCAACACAATAATATAATATCAGGAATGTGATTTGTTGCAATGCGACTAAAGCCATTTATTATAGATTTAGCCATCAAAAAGCTCCGCTTATATTTGATCATTTTGCAGTCTTTGTACCTTGTATCGTGTGCAATTTCCTCTATATTTCCTAGTTCGGCACATTCATCCGGCGTTTCATCAATCACGGGAAAATCGGCTTTGTTCCTATTTAATATCGATTCTCGCATTTCATTTGAAAGTAGAGAGAAGTCGCTAAATTAGTTTCGTTAGAAAATGAGAAACTTCCAAAAAATAATTTTTAACAACATTAATTTGAGGTATATACACGCAGAATAAAGTCGTGCATGTGGAAAGATGGATGGAACATGGAGATTTATAATTTTATATTCCGAGAAAAGGAAGAGGAAGAACGAGAACGAAATGTTTAATCCTCCTCTTTTATCGCGACGAACATCTCCGCAATTTTAATCTCGTGCATAGTACTCGATTCAATATCGAGTAAGAATCTTAATGAACATTCATGCAAAGGAACTCGGCCGTGCATCGTTTACTTTCCAGATCAACCTGGACGTGAATATACTTTTTTCTTTTCGTATTTAAACAGTTTTATCACTTAATAAACTTCCTAAAATAGCACCATTCATTTTGGATGATAATTCACTTACACTTAATCTGAATGGAAAATTCTAGTCATTAACACACGGAAATGAACCTTGCAAATGAATAATTGATGTCAGTAAGGCAATCATAATCCAAATTATATCATTTCGAATAAGTACTAGAAATGATGTACCTTCCTGAACTCTAGTACATATATTACGTGACAAGGGGAGAAAGTTAATGATTTCAGCGAATGTGGAGTTAACTGACCGATCTAAATTTAAGAAAACTGAATACATAAAGGCACATATGATAATGACTGAGGACTGAAGTTAACTTTAAGATGAAGAACCACATCAGGGAATTGCAGTTTCTATCAGCTGCTTTTATTTTTAATCCTAGTGTTAAAACTGATACTTTTGTCTCGCTGTGAAGGCATCGAAAGTCAAATTTTAAATTTAGATGAGATATTATTAGTTTAAGAAGTGAAAGCTTAGCTTCTGAAGGCTAAAATCCATCCCTTTTAGTATACCAGCACCCATCCGAGTGAAACCCAATAAAGCACTGCTTAACTTTGGTGGTCGCGACAGAAGCCTTAAACCATTCCATATATCCAAACGGACATAATATACCAACAAATATACTTCCGATATATCTATGTGCTTAATGATTATTCCTAGACATCGTTTATTTTATCTTTAAAATTGCAAGATCCTAGCAAAAATTCTTTTCAATAGATGGGATTGAGAAGATCGAAATAGAGATTGATTTCCTCATTTATTTATACTCGAATGGCTACACACGACATGATACGAGTAAAGTTGTAAAGACGGCAGTTGACACTGTGTCATGTGGGGAAAATCGAGTAAAGCAGAGATCTTATAGAATGAGGGCATTTCTTTCCATTTTCTGTTCCATTTTTCATTACCTGCAAGAGCCTTCCAAACCTGGCTTTAAATCGATTTGATCTGCATTTCAAGCCTGTCAAAGTGTCAACCCCATGTCAGTGATCGATTTGCGAGATCTGTATTCTCTAACGGAAGTATCTCCCGTGGCTTTGTCCTGACTTTGGATATTGAGAATGCGCGAAGGGCTCCGTAAAAAGCTTATGAAATATATATATTGAAGCACCATAAAATATCTAACGTTCCGTGATCGAGTTTTCCGGAAATTTTTCACATATTTCTAGAAAAATTTAGCAAACTGACGTTCCTCAAATTTTTTAGTGCATTATTAAGTTAATTCCGAGTTCCAGGATTATATTAGGTTTTTTAAAAATATTTTAATCCTGCGAATTCTGGAATATTTACTTTTAAAGAAGTTCGTCTGCAGAGTCAATTAATTTAGATTTAGATTAGAATGAGATTAGCTCGAATTTTGAAAGTAACATTATGGAAACGGTCCATGATGGTTGTCTTATTTTATCCTTGAAAGGATGAGATTTTCATAGATATTTTCAATTTCATAGGAGTTTTAGGTGTAGTGGGCGTTCACTAGCACTATATTTAGTAAGTTGTGAGCATTATGTATGCACCACTAAGGTTACCCATTTTTCTTTGTGTCACTAGATCAGTGCATTTCACGTGGCGAACCGTTTTTAAAAAGAGAAGGGACTCGTGAATGACTAACCTTTCTGCACACAGTCACAGATTTTATGTCGAAATGGAAGACGAGTAGGAGTCCGGAACGTGTCCGAACGTGTGCGACCCTTTGTCAAATCCTCTCACAATGCAAGAAGACGGGTTCCCTTTCCTTCAACACTATGATGTTCCACTGCTACTTAGCAAGTGCCTCCCTTACGTATATCTAACGGGTAACAAAAAGAAAAAAAAATGTCTAACAAACACTGATTACCAAATATTACCAAATTTTAAGATTTTAAACATTAAGGGCCGATTCCACCAACTTGTGATTAAATTTTAATCCTTGATTAACTTAAGTTAATCAATACTTTTCGTACGCAAATCAAGGATTTAATCAAGGATTAAAATTTAACAATCATACATTTTAACTTATTATATAGATGATTGCAAAGTATTTTATGATATTTCTAGTAATTGCAAAGAATTTCAAGAAAATTCACCCAATTCCTAATAATTGTGAGTTTTGAGGGAATTAAGATCTTAAAGAATTTAACGATCTAAGATTTTAAGTTATTTCAGAAGATTTCAAAGAATTATTCTTGCAGTTTTAAGAAATTCAGAGGATTTTAAGAGATTTCAAGAAATTTAAAACAATTGAAGTATTTTTAATCAATATCAAAAGAAACATGAGGGAATTCAAAAAATGTCAAGGGATTTAGAGGATTTTAAGATATTTTAAAAGAATTTACAAGGATTTCAAAAAACTAAAAGATTTTGAAGGATTTGGAAAGGTGTTCAGAGGTGGTAAGCGATTTCAAAAGATTTCAAACAATTCCTACAGATTTCAAAAAATTAGAATATTGCAAACAATTCAAAAATTCCAACAAATTACTAAATATTTCAAGAGATCGGAAAAACCATTTGAATATTTCCAAAATCCTATGAAATCTTTCTCGATCCTTTTTTTATTAGTTTTTTTCAGGTCACCCAGTACAGTTACTGGATTCTTAAGTCGATGCTCGTAAAGATCTCTTCTTTTGCCCATAATACGTGCAAAGGTGCCATTCGAGACGTGGGAACTTTGGCAGGTGATCATTGAGATTGGTTGGATCGACTTCGCGGACTTAGGGACCTTCTTAGCATGGGCCCAAGGAAGAAAGGGCCCTTTTCGCATTGAAAATTTCGTAACTGATCTGATCCCTTCAAATCGAGAGGCCTTTATTAAAAGGAGGAAAAAAGAAAATAATCCTAGAAGGCACAGCTGAGGCACACCTATAATTATATATTACATATACATAACATAACGTATATTATATGTATGTATGTGGAGAGTTAGTGGTTAATCATTCATGCGTGATACATGTTGAGGTGGCAGCTTCCGATCTTGGCGAAAAACAGAATCTGACGCGATATTGGGACCCTTCTCTTTGCATGCTTCGCCAAACTTCCGCACGAAATTGACACCTATCTGGGGAATAGCAAGGAAAGTACACGTTACCAAGAACCCTGTATTTCAAGATTATTCATTAAACCGGGAAGTGGTTGTAAGATATCTTTTACATTTGCAAGTACGAGGGAATGAAGCCTCTTGACCTTCGGTGTTATTTTTGGGCACAAGGGTCAGGGATTGATTTTTTTTATTGATGTTTGTTTTAATTAAATAAAATTGTTGAAAGGAAATGAAAAGGGTAATAGAGAGAGACTAAATTTGAGGTCTTATTTAATTTTAACAGTCTTGTGACTCGTACATCTGTTTATAATGCAGATAGAGAAGAGTTACTGAATTAAATTACATGCCTTTCTCTTGCAATCATTCAGCAATATCACATAATAATAAAACACATGTAATCAAGACATCTTTGACCCCAACTAATACATAAGTTATACGGTTGAAGTCCAGCAGGAAGTTCGTGCTAACACCATCCAAAGAGAAATTATATCGTCTTGTCTTAACGAGAAAATAAATATTCATTAAACTGTTATTTCTTCTAACTTATAATTATGTATATCTACTTCTTTAGAAGATTGACTTTAATATCTCCTTCCTGCTTTTCCACATAAAAAGTAATACATCTTTACTTTTTAATTGCTCCGACCACATTTCTAGTTAAACCAGTTTTTTTTTGTTCGTTATACAAATTACTTTTTAAATTGATCCAGCTTATTTTATATTGAAGCAAACGACTTTTTAATTTTTCAATTACGGACAACAAATTAATTTTGTGATTGCTGCTTTTCTGCTTTATTATAAATCATCTTCAAGAAAGTAAGAGTAATATAAGTCTGATCAAAAGCGAATTGTTGAAGAGTTTACGATGGAAAATTATGAGGCTAACATGTTACTTTGAATATTATTACCAAACTGACTGAGCATTGTAAACACATAAGTCATTATTTTCTACATTACGAAATTAATTACTTTCTTTGTAAATCAAATTAATTGCTTCCCAAAGAGAGCAATTATTCCGAACTTCATTAGGCAGAATACAAATAATTATTAATAACCGCACTTGCATTTTTCTCTAACTCAACATTTTATAGATTTATTTAACGTTTGACGTTACTTTCTCAAATGCTTACGTATAAAATACAAAATTTTCTGTCATCACAAATTTGCATGAACCTTTCATTAGAAAGGAAATGAATCATGGACTTGAATCCGAGCTTGAATCAAATGAATATCTATAAATAAATCTAGAAAACAAGTGCTATTAATTTAAAAATATGAAAGAATACTTGAGATTTATCGCTATCGCGACGTCCGTATTTTTATCACAGCCTTGATAAACCAAGTCACGTGCTTTTTCTGAATTATTTTGATTATTAACGATAGTGTAAAAGAGGATAGCTCATTGCAAGGTTGGATTTGATTACAAACAGAATCATAATTATTATCTTATCACCGTTAATCCATATCAAAACAAATACAGTGTGCACATAACATTTCAAAGGTGTCACTTTTAAACGTAAAAAAAAAACATAACAGTGAATTGTGATCTTTGACAATTATTCAACGACGTGAGATATCATCTGCAGTGTCTATAATGACCTGCAAATATCTGATGATCATTGATCATATTATGTCAAATTTACATAAGATACATATATTCAAAAGTATTTTTTTTATAAAAGCAACATATTAATAAATATGTACAGCATCTTTTAGTGTTAGTATTTTACCGACATAAATTTACTTAAACCCTAATGAAACTTCAGATTGTATGTGTTTTCATCAGTGAAATTTCCTACTAATTTAAATTTAGAGAGCATTATATATAAACGCAGACCAAAATTGGATCGTAAGCTCTGGAAAAGCAGCAAGCTTACTGCAGGAACCTGTGTTGAGAGAGTTTTAGTGGAGCACTTATTGGCCCTAGTTATGACACTGCTCTATGCTACGCAATCTAGAATTTCTAGACCTCAATAGTAGTCCAGCAGTCAAGAGTCTACGATTAGTTAAGCAGTTAAGCAGTTAGAGGCATCTGGGTAATTTTAGGGAACTCCTATAAACGATACACGCGTGCTGCAAACTGCATTGCACTTCATACTACTTTGAAATTGATCCAACTGAAGCCCCGCGGGTAACTTTTAGAAAATCTGGGCATCTGGAATAGAACACGAGGAGGAAGAAAAACTCGTAAAAATTACTGAGATCAAAGCCTTTTTAAATATGCCGACCGCAGAGAGACGACAGAAATAAAACTGAAGAGTCTTGCTTGCTTAAGTTTTAGAGCAGCTTCACTTTTTAACCTGTGAAATATCAGGATTTCGATTTCAAAAAAATATAGTACAGTTTTGAATAATTGCTATACATAGCTACTTTTTATATCTACTAGTAAACCAATACGCGCGCAATTATTTTTTATTCCTTCTTACAACTTCAAGTTTTTCAAAGCCCAATCAGATTTAAAATTATAATGTATTTTTATTTTAGGATTTTAAAAAGATTTCGTAGAATTTTAAGGGATTTTAGCATATTTCGTGAAATTTTAAAGGAATTTATGCAATTTTAAACGGTTTTTAAGAATTTTTAGCGATTTTAAAAGGGATTCTAATTATTTTGGAATTTGGAGAAATTTTAAGAGGTTTCTAAGAATTAAAAAAAATTTCAAACATTTTCAGCGACTTCTAAGATTGTCGTTAAAACTTAAGGAACTTCAAAAGGTTTGTAAGAGTTTTATGGAGTTTTAAAGAATTTTATGAGATTTTAAAATAATTTTAAGTGATTTCAAGAGATTTTTCTGATATTTAAAAGAATTCATGGAATTTGATCAGATTTCTAATAGTTTTAACGAATTTTAAAGATATAACAGGATTTTAAATGTTATTACCTTAAAATTTCAAGAATTTTTTAAAGTTTGTCAGGGAACTTTATGGAAGGATTTGAAAAGATCTTTACGATTTTTAGATATTTAGAGCCAACTTTGAATTTGAATGAAATAAATTTTATTTAATTCAAAGATATTTTTTAGTTGGCTCTGAGGCAAATATACGTTTATTTGATTTAAACAAACTTTTTTTCTGGGTGCGTGACACCACTTTTTTAAGATAGGATATTACCTCGATATCACTGAAGTAGGAATTATTCAGTTTGACTGAAAATGATTCACCTCTGACTAAACACGATTACAAATTATTCGAGAAGTAATCAGATCCGGATTTCGGACTATTTGCAAGTTTAAAGGATTCCAAAATAGGTCAGCGAGCTTCTAATTTACGTTGAAATGACCCGCGGCGAAAGAGCTCTATCTACATATTTACGTGCGGCGCAAACGCGGATAGATCGTGCACATGGTCCCGCTATGGCAATTTCGCCGGGGTTTGCAAAGCCGTCTGTCATTAAAGTCAACATTATTAACGGTAACATCGAATTGGCGCTTGCTATCTTCCATCATCCCGAAAACGCACAGAGAAAATAAGGACTTGAGTGGGGATGATCGATTACGTTGTTATAGAAAAATCAGTATGAAATTTAATATAATGTATAATTTATATATGCAAATGACTTTGCATTAGTGATGCACGACAAAACAAGAATTTCTTGATACTTGATTGTCCACTCTTGAATTTCGAGTCTTGAATTTGTCAAACTTTTTCGAACTGTCAGAGATATACGTTGGAAAGATATGTTGATATGCTATTGATTATTTTTTATAAGGAATTACGAGAGGAATTACAGATGTGTTGAAGAAAGTTTATATGACAATAGGAAAAGAACATCTGAGCAAGAAGACGAATAATATTTCATTTTCAATGTTTTGTATATATTACATATATTTATAATCTTTATCAGAATCAAATTCATATTAACCGCGTTCTAACAATCAAAAAATCTGATTTTCACTACTTTACACTCATGATTTTAACGATTACTTGAATGAAACGAGCATATAATCAAGTCGAGTGCCACTTCGTCCCTATAAATTCTGAATCCAAGAATTATCATTTATCTAGGCACTTGAGAGTGCGAATGCATCTTAATTGTCGTTTACGACGGGAAGTAAGAGTCATCTCACAAGCTATGATCGATTTGTAAATCGCAAGGGCACAATGGGGCTAAATTAGCGGGGCCATAATCGCCTCGACTTTCCTTTAGCTGGCTGTGATTGGAGGCGTGGGGGCAGCCAGATGAACTAAAGGAAGAGAACATTGAAAAGCGAAGCACCGCTATATGTGTATTTTACATGTATATTGTATATGTATATGTACATCGAGAGGAAGATCACCCATCCGTAATTCCATGGTTCGCAGCGATGATTATAACTCAGGTATATACATTCGACACGCGTAATTCAATTACGCAAATGAAAAAATTGTACAATGTACAATTCGCGATGAGACCGAGGCGATTCAATTTGCAGGAAAGTACATTCGTACCTTTGTGGCTGTTGCGAATTGCACTTACGACCTTTCGCCGTACAATTGGGCCACAGTTGTAATCGAGTTTCACCTGATTATGATTTACTTTCTCAAAAAGTCTCTTTTATCATCTTCTTTTGCCAAAGAAGGACGTAATGTAATATATGCTTTGACAGGTAAAATTACCTGCGCCTTTTCAAGAAATTGAAAATACGAAAAAAGAATTCAGAAAAAAAGATCGTTTATATTGTATATTGCTATTTTATATTAAAATATTAATATTGACTGGACTTGATTTGATTTGATGTAATACGAGAAAGCATTTTATGGAGCGAAAGCGGATGAAAGCTTTTCCTAAAATGAATAAAAGTACAAAAAAGGTATATAGAAACGAATAAAAGAGGGTATTGTGCCTTTGGAAGGATAACAATCGGTATATTGCAAAGAGGATTGTGACCGAGGCGAAGTTAATGTACAGCACTCAAATCAATTGAGTACGACCGCAGTACACGTGTGAGCCACGTATCAGGGAAAAATAATCGCCGGAACAATCAAGCGTTGATCAAATTTTCCAAATATCGTTCCCTATTTCATGAATTAAGAACACGTAGCTCATAAATGTTTCAATTGTGTACATTTTATTTTCATAGGGTATTGAAATTTTTTGGATTTTTTTTTTCAATAAACTAGTAACTATGATTAATTTCTCGTTTTTTTATACCCTTTGCTAAAAAAAGATTCAGGGGATTCTAAACAATTTCAAATCAAAGGATTTTAAAATGTTTTAAGGAATTTCAAAAATATGCAAACTAATTTCTTAAAATAAAGTCCATGAAATTCGTTTTTTCGTAAAATCACACGGTATTCATTGATTTTCCTTAAAATTACTCAAAATCCTATTAAGTTTCGTAAAATAAATTATATCTCTTACATTACAATTAAAATTCTATAATATATCGTCAACCTCCTTAAAATTATTTACAATTCCATGAAATCTCGTTAAATACAGAAAAATTCTTGAAAATATACAATAAAATTTCGTAAAACGATAAAATTCCTTGAATTTTTAAAGCCTAAAAAATCTTTTAAAATCTTTTAAAATCCCTTAAGAAATTTGAAAATCCGAATCAATTTCATAAAATCCTTTTGAATTCCTTAAGGACATATGTGATACTTTACCATAAGAGCAAATTAGATAAACCAATTATATATTCATAATAATAAATATTTGTAGCTAATAGGAGTCAATAAACCTTTGTCTATGAGATGAAGGTTTATAAATAAAAATATTTATTATAGTGAATGTATAATTGCGTCCAAAAAAAAAGTTCGTTTGAATCAAATAAACGTATATTTGCCTCAGAGCCAACTAAAAAATATCTTTGAATTAAATAAAATTTATTTGATTCATAGAAATTTTCTTTTTAATTCAAAGAAAGAATATCTTTGAATCAAAGAAATTTTATTTAATTCAAAGATATTTTTTAGTTGGCTTTGAGGCAAATACCTATGCGTTTAGTTGATTTAAACAAACTTTTTCTCTGAGTGTGGTTTAACTAATTTTCTCTCATAGTAGAATACCTGAAAATCCAATTAAATTTGTTAAAATCCCTTGAATTCCTAAAAGTTTTCCAACTTACTTAATATCCCATAAAATATTGTAAAATCCCTTAGAATTACTTAAAACCCCAAAAATTATCAACAAATACTTTAAAACTCTTGACAATTTAATTAAATCTCACCAAATGCTTTAACACCTCCAAGAATAGTGCAGCATACAAAATTGCAGCGTAAAATAAACAATGATTCAAGAAATAAGAAAATCATAGTAGAATAATAATTTTGGGAAATTGTTGATATTATGTGGTTAGAACAGTTGTTTATCAACAAGATGCATATTATTACTTACTTTTAAATCAAGAGGGCGCACCGTTAGAACGTTTCGGAAAAACCACAAAATACTGCCGTCAGCTGTTTCCTCGAAAATGTACCGTTATGATGGCGCCCTGGCTCGTTGAATTATACCGAAGGTAATACGGGTCGATTAATATTCATACAGCAGGACCGACCCTTGCTGTTTCAACGCCCTAGGCACCTCGGGACTTTACCGTCCTTTGGATGCAAATACTTGGCGATGCAATAACCTAGCGATAAGGTTATTTAATTAAGAGCGTGTAGACTCCAGAGCCTTGCGAAAATATCTCAGTTCGTCGCTGAAACACAAAATTTATATTTTCATTTCAATTCCAACCATATTCAATTGCAAGTAACCTTTATAAAAGAATTAAAAATTAAAAATAAAAAAATTTTCAAATTGATGTATAAGAAACAGTTTAAATAATAAAATATTTTATCTTGAAAGTTTGAATTCCTTAGAGAACTTTTAAAGGCGAGATGAAAGATATGTGGAACTTAACCACTTATTTAAGAGAGAATGGAAGAGGAGAATAATATGTTAGAGTTAAATATGCCTCCCTTCCCAACTGTTCCTTAATCTATGGAAGCCAAGGATAATTTTAATGGGTAAGAACAATTCCGCCCCTAGAAGAACTTAGATTTATAACTCAATACTTTTTGTGTAATTAGTCAAAATAAAATTCATGGCCAAAAGGATTTAAACCTTAGATTGCCTTTCGAGTTTCGCAGTACGAAATTACGCTCTTCCCAAACGTTAATACATTAATTGTGGCAATAAAGTTTTTACCCGAAAGGGTTAAGGGTCTCGTTAACGGCAAGTGAAATTATTTGCGTTCCTCAGTGAATTTACATCACCAAAATGCATTTTCTGCTGAGTTGGCGGCAGTCGTGCTTATCTAACTTCATCGCTTCGTGCCAAATTTATTATCCACTTAACCACGCAACCTTCAAACATCGATTTTTGGTCCCTTCGACTCCTGTCATCCCACAAATTCTGTCTTTCAGTTTCCCTCCAATTATATCGTTCATACTTATTTATATTTTACTTTCTCAGCGAAAAAATGGTTAGTTACTTATTTTTAAAATAACTTTCGCCCTTTAATTTCCATTTCAAATCTAGTGCACGATTAAACATAAGGTTAACGAAATTATTATCATTTTGATATTTTATTGATGTACATATATTTTTATTTTTCGGTAAAAAAAAAAAGAGAAAATTATACAGGAATGAGAAGTTCGACACGCTATAAGAGCGAAAGAATCTAGAATAATTACTTCTATAACGAGAGTTTTACGTGATTATATATATTCACATTGTGCACACTATCTGATTAGTCTAATGGGATAATTATAGTTCTTTCGAGTAGTCCTAGCTCAGAAAATTTATCGAGTTTTCCAATATACATGAAATCATATTACGTATTATTATTCCTATTTTAATTACTTAGAGTATTATCTTCTCCTTAAAAAATCCACTGTATTTAATTGACTATAATAATGGTGATTCAAAGCTAAAATAAAAGGAAGAGAGCGTTTCTGGAATTTCACAGGTAATTTCAAAATCTCTCGAGTTCATTGAACTTTTCCCTAATTTTGATCGAAGAAAGTTAGCTCCTTGAAGGAAGTGAAATGTGCCTTGGGGTGTTTTTTCAAGGGGGCGCGTATCTTTGCCAAGGAAAAAGTCAAAGTGACAGTTCGCGAGACATTCCGACAATAAGGGCGCAATATTTCCTAGACTGTAAAACGTGACCATATATCGCTTTTTGGCTAGAGCACTGGCCCATAAATAACAAGAAGTCTCGTAAAAAAGTGACATCTGCTTACGAGCAATCAGCCACGGAATTAAAGATCGCACGAGAATTTGGAAAGATTCGAAAGCTTCAATTTCACAGTGTACTAATGTAGTGGTACACTATATATTATATACTCTTTATTGTACAAATGTGTATGTACATCGTACAGGGTTTGCTTGGCATTCGGTCAAAGTCGGAAGTATCGAGGGTGACTCGATTCGAACAAAGAGATGGAAACTTGCCTTCAGGCGGGGAGGTTTTATGAAATAATCAATAGGTTTTATCCAAGAGGAGACTACATCAGGGCCAGCTGGTTTCGCTATCATTGATGGTAAACTTCCAAACGCTAGGGCATTGTTTAGCTGAATGTAGGACAAGCTCGAATCATAGGAGGGGACAAAGAAAAGGGAATTGAACTCATAGGAACCTAATTAAGATGGAAACGTTACTATTGACCTAATTAAAGAACGTTATCGCATTCATTGGAAAAATTTATTGTTTCTGAGGGGAAGTACTTACTTTTAAAGGCACATTACTTTCAATGATGAGAAGGGTCCGTGAATAACGTGAGGATCATTTCCGAAATTGTTATTATCCACAGCCATTTATCGAGCCATTGTATCTGCCATCTGCAAGGTTGAAAAATTTAATGTAATAACACGTTGAACTATATGAAAGGGAAAAAGAAAATACTGTGCAACTATTTTTAGGAGCTTATTGGGTAACATCAATTACATGACAATGAGATGCCAGACTAATAATTCAAATACGAACGGCTTCATTGAAATTTTGACCTCTGCCTTCATATAATTTGTTAGTGACTCTATGCCACGTTTCCGTCACGAGTTCATGTCCAGCTCAGGGTCAAAATGATCCATTCATTAGCCATATTTGAGCGACACATGGACTGACATCCCATTCACACTAGTTTCTTTGTTATCTGTTCCTTTCATTTTTGTCTTGACGTCCATTCTTGTAACAATCTTTCAACTTCTTTCTCTATTTTTTATTTTGCTTCCTCATAGAGCTATATGATCTCAAATAATCAAAATTTTGAGTTGACGTAGAGAAAATTAATATTTTTTGTGTCGAGATGAATCGACTGACCTATGTGATTAATGCATTTCATTGAGAAATAAGAAAGTAATATTGACACGAATCAGGTGACCTAATATTAATACATTTTATTAACTAATTAATAATTAATAATTAATAATTCCTCTATGAAAAAGCAAATCAAATTTGCTTCCATGAAGTAAAGTGCTCGCTCATTGAATGAGCACAAAATTTGATACAACTTCACAGCTAGCTTTATTTTTATCAGATTAATAAAGATTAATCTACTGAGATTAGTCTAGTTTACTATTTAAGATATAAAAAGTAGCGTAACTTGGACAGAAAGTGTTTTGAGAGAAAGATGCGATAGAGCTTATTTATAAACGAGTTTTTTTATATAATCCTGAAAAAACTCGAGTGGGCTTTTCAACTCTTGTAAAATGAGTCAATAAGTGACTAAAAAGGTTTGCTAGTGCTCTAACAAAGAGAATTTCTTACAGAAATTATCTCGGGTAGATTTTTTGCCATGCTTATCTCGGGCGTGAAATGTTTTGGCTTTACGATGCGAGGTGGTTGTCACTTTACAACCAACCCACCAGACACGCTCCAGAAATCAGGGCGAGACAAAGAACAGGACCTTCTCCGTGTTTATTCATCGCTGCAGGGGAAAAAGACTCACTTTTTGTTATTAAAGTGAAGTTCATTTTCCAACAAATTGATACCGTTTTCGTAATTTTAAACATTTTTTAAATTTTCCAGTGGACATAAAAGAAGACGATATTCCTCTCAAGAAAGAGAGAAATAAAGAAATATATATAAACCTGAAGAAATATTATATAGACCTAAAGAAAAATTTAAGTTTTTTTGAAAATCCTACAATTTTGATCGAAATTTTTGAGATTGTAATCCACATTACTCTTTCACCCCGATTATC
Organism: Synergus japonicus; assembly: GCA_900474275.1. Taxonomy (NCBI): domain Eukaryota; kingdom Metazoa; phylum Arthropoda; class Insecta; order Hymenoptera; family Cynipidae; genus Synergus; species Synergus japonicus. The sequence continues at coordinate 1,592 of UCOH01004772.1, read as the reverse complement.
AAGTATCAAAACCCCTATGCGTTTTCCAGAGGGGCCTTCGATACAGCGACGAATATCGATTTCAAATTACATTGCTGGTATAATGGTAGTCATAAAACTTGCGACTGTTCGCCCATTGGCTCGATTTCTATATAGCACTCGTAATAGTTCTCTCGACCTATACTATAAAATTTAGTTTTACCCCCATAAACTTTTGGTTATAGGTCATACCCGGAACTTTTCTAGTATTCGAAAACTTGTGTAAGCTAGGGGGTGAGAACTAAAACTGAGGAACTCGAGGCAAGGTTAAGCCTATAAATCATGGGGACCTGTATTTTTTGAAATGACTATCCCCCTTAGCAACAGTTTACAGTGATTATGCGATCATTAGACACGTTCATATGTGAACTATATATGTATAAAATAATACGAGAGCTAGCCATGTGTGCGATGCGAACTGAACCGAAAATCTGACCGAAGAGAGAATCCGGCATCCTCAGGGGTGCAATTATCGTTTTGAGTGGTCTTCTATATCGTTTCTCCTTCTAGATTCATATCTATATGCTGTTATTTCGGGGATAGGTATAAATGGGGATAAATGCAGAGATAGCTGGCCAGGAAACAAAAATCCGGTCGTAACAATGAATACCAAAAATTATTTCACCAGGATGCACCTCAAACTAAATTCACTTTCACATGGCATTAATTGCTGGGAACTTGATGCAGAATTACATATATCATCAGAAGAACTAAAATGAATTGAAATACAAATAATTCCGCAAAAAATAATAAACAAGGTGTCTACTGACGCAACCGATTCAAATTCCAGACATTTTCCCGGTTTTCCAAAGCTAAATCCCTGATTTTCCAGGAAAGTAAAAACACACTTTAATGCTACATCATACATTTACTATTATGAAGGTAACATATGAAATCAACAAATCCAACATATTGTAGAGTTTCCCAGTGGGTAAAAAGACATTGACATCCTTAGGACGTCTATGACATGTCAGTCAAAATAATGTCAAAAAAATTTACCCGCTTACGCGGGCACATTCTCATACACACGTCGCGCTTCGCCCTTCGGGACGCTTGCGAGCGTCGCGACGTTTGCACCCTATTTGTTTTTAAATTAATAAAAAATGGAATGGAATGCAAACGAAAGCTAATTTACTTAAGGTTCTATCGACCTTAAGGAGCACATTCTCATCAGGGCACTCGCGCTTCGCGCTCGGCTTTATTTAACAATATTTTTCATGATTAAAACGAAAACTACTCATCCTGTTGAAAAATGGTTCAAGAGGAACTTGTAGATCTTTTTAAGGCCAATAATTATGTTTCTTATCATTTTCTCTGTATTTCGCGTTATTTGGCTCAAAATTTGAATTTTAGATTTTTTAAGGAAATTCAAAAAGTTATTATGCCTATCCTATAGAGTGTTCAAAAAGAAACATATATCATCTTAAGACTTTTTTTCATATCGTACGTTGTTTGGCTTGTAATTCAAGTTTTATTTCATTTTTTTGGATTTTCAAAATGTTATAAGTCTTTCAATTTTTTTTCTATCCAAAAAAGTCATTCAGAAAAATTGTTCGTCTTTTTGAGTACTACGA